>VMDO01001412.1:127608-210534 GCA_007922755.1 Pedetes capensis
AAGAAAGAAAGAAAAAGAACTAATACTCATTTTACACAACTTTTCTAAAAGAATTGAAGGGTATGAAATACTTCCTGAAATAGTATATGAGAACAATATTGCCCTGATACCAAAACTAGACAAACTACAACAAAAGAAAAATGTAGGCCTTGTGACACAATTCACAATTTCCCTTGTGAATATAGATGCAAAAATTATTTAGGAATTTTAGCAAATTGAATCCAACATCATTCACAAAAAGGATAGACATTCTGATCAAGCAGGGCTTATCCCAGAAATACAAGAAAGGCTTAACATTTGAAAACCAATAATGTAAATAACCATATTGACAAATTTAAAAAGAGAAATCTTAAGATCACTTCAATGGATATGGACAAAGTATTTAATAAAATCCACTCTTAATAAAAAAAATTCTCAGAAAACTAGGAGGAGGAATTTGCCCAATCTGAAAAAGGGCATCTACTAAAAACCCAGTAGCAAATATTGTGCTTAAAGTGAAATATTGAATGCATTTCTCTATGTTGTTGTTGTTAAGTGCTATTGAGTTGGTATCCGATTCATAGAGACCCTATGTACAACAGGGTTCATAGGGTTTTCAATGGCAGATTGATTTTGGGGAGTGGGTTGCTAGGTCCTTCTCCCAAGCCTATAGCACCTGGTGTTCCCAGGTGTCTCCCATCCAAGTACTAACCAAGCCTGACCCTGCTTAGCTTCCTAGATCTGACAGGATCCAATGCCACAGGGCTATAGCTGCAGGCTCATTTCTCTATAGTCAAAGAAAAGAAAAGGATATCTACTCTTAACATTTATATTTAACATTGTGTTCAATATTCTAGCTAGTTTAAGAAGGCAAGAAAAAGAAATTTTAAAAAATCCCATTGGAAAGGAAGAAGTACAATTGTCTTTATTCTCAGATAGCATGACTGTCTATGTAAAAAATCTGACGAAATTCACAAAAAGTTACTAGAACTACTAAGCAAATTTGACATGGTTGCAGGACACAAGCTCTAAATATAAAAATCAATTGTATTTTTATATACCAGCAATAAAAAAATAAAGTTGAAGTAAAATATCATTTCAAATAGTGTTAAAATATGAAATGTTTAGGGATTTATCTGACAAAGGAGGTATAATACTTATACAATGAATATTACAAAATACTGATGAGAAGTTAAAGAAGACCTTAAAAATAGAGAAATATACCATGATCATAGACTGGAAGGCTCAATATTGTTAGGACGTCATTTCATCCTAAATTCAATAAGTTCATCTCAATCCCAGTCAAAATATCTGCATCCCTTATGTTTTTGAGTAGAAATTGACAGATTGTTCTAAAATTCACACAGAAAAGCAATAGTTGAAACAACTTTGAAACAGAAGAACAAAATTGGAAGACTAACACTGCATAATTCCAATACTCATTGTAAAGACACAGTAATCAAGACAATGTTTTTACTGGCATTAAGGTACCCAATGAGAGTAGTGCAATATAATAGAAAAGGAGAATACAGAAATAGATTATAACCAATTTTTTTTTCTTTTTTTTTTTTTTGCGGTACTTGGGGTTGAATCCAGGGCCTTGTGCCTGCTGTTTTGCAAGTGCTGGACCACTGAGCTGTGCCCCCAGCCCATTTTTTTTAATTTTTTTTTTTATTTTTATTTGAGACAGGGTATTGCTAAATTATGCAGACTGGCTTTGGTCTCGAACTTGCGATCCTCCCACCTCCGCCTCCTGAGCCGCTGGGATTACAGGCATGCGCCACCGCGCCTGGCCAGAAATAGATTATAACCAATTTGTGAAAAAGATACCAAGGCAATTCAAAGGACAAATGATAGGGTTTTTTTCAACAACTAGTACTGGGACAATTGGATATCAATTTGCAAAAATAATTCCAATTTCTTCCTTTTTCCATATACAAAAATTAACTCAAAATTTATCATAAACCTAAACATAGAACCTGAAATGTAAAGCTTCATGAAGAAAATATCTTTGTGACTTTAGCTTAGGTGATGATATTTTGGGTACAACAGCAATACCAAAACTCCCTACAGTTTTCAATGGTTAATTGTTTCAGGGATGTGCTTCTACGTCCTTCTCCACAGTCTGGTTTATTCTGGAAGTTCAGTTGAAACTTGTCCACCCTGGAAGACCCTGCTGGTATCTGAAATACTGGTGGCATGGCTTTCAGCATCACAGCAACATGCAGGTCCCACCTTATTTTGACAAACTTTGACTATGGAAAGGCACTTGACTGTGTGCATCAGAACAAATTATGGATAACATTGTGAAGATGGGAATACCAAAACACTCAATTGTATTCATGAAGAATCTGTACGTGGACCAAGAGGATGTCATTTGAACAGAACACAGAGACACTGCTTGGTCTAAAGTTAGGGTCAGGAAAGATGTACATTAGGGTTGTATCCTTTCTCCATACCTCTCTGATCTCTATGCTGAATAAATAATCTGAGAAGCTGGAATTTATGAAGAAGAACATGCCATCAGGATTAGAGGAAAACTAACCTGCGTTATGCAAATGGCACAACTCTGCTTGATGAAACTGAAGAAGATTTGAAACATTTACTGATGAAGATCAAAGAGCACAGCCTTCAATATGGATTGCATCTCAACATCAAGAAAACAAAATTCTTGCAACTGGGTCAGTAAGCAGCTTCATGATAAATGAAAAAAAGATTGAGGTTGTCCAAGATTTTGGTTTACTTGGTTCTAAAATCAACACCCATGGAAGCAGCAGTCAAGAAATCAAAAGATACATTGCATTGGAGAAACCTGTGGCAAAAGATCTCTTTAAGTGTTGAAAAGTAATGATGTCATAGCGAAGACAATAATAGTGTGCCTGACTCATGCATAGTATTTTCAGTCACATCATATGCTTGTGAAGGCTGGACAGTGAATAAGAGAGACAAGAGAATAATTGATGCTTTTGAATTACAGTGCTGGATATGAATATTGAATATACCATGAACTGTCAAAAGAATCAACAGATTCATCCTAGAAGAATTGCATCCAGAATATTCCTTGGAAGAAAGGATATTTAGACTGCATCTTATGTATTTTGGACATGTTACCAGAAGGGACCAATTCCTGGAGAAGGACATCATGTTTGTGAGAGTGGTGGGTCAGTGAAAAAAAGGAAGATTTTCAACTAGATGGATTAACACAGTGCCTGCAACAATGGGATTAAACATTATAAAGCCCGTGTGTGTGGCACAGTGTTGGGTAGCATTTTGTTCCATTGTACATAGGGTCTCTATGAGTGGGGCCCAACTCAATGGCACATAGCAACATTAATGTTGTTATTGTTAGGTGCCATCAAGTTGGTATCCAGCTCATTGCGACCCTATGTACAACAGACAAAACACTATCATCATTCTTCTCTGTTATTTATAGGGTTTTCAATAGCAGATTGTTTTTTGGGAGTGGGTTGCCAGGCCCTTCTCCCAAGCCTACAGCACCTGGTGTTCCCAGACAGTCTCCTATCCAAGTACTAATCAGGCCCGACCCTGCTTAGCTTCTAAGATCTCACAGAATAGGATGCCACAGTGGTACAGCTGCAGGCTGCAACAATAATAGCAATGCGTAATCCTTTAAAAAAAAAACATGATAAATAGAACTTCATCAAAATTAGAATTTATGGTCTTTGGAAGACATCATTTAAGAGAATGAAAAGCAAGCCATGGACTGGAATAAAATATTTATAAAAACACATGTCTGATGGAGGATTTTCATCTATAAAGAGCTCTCAATTTTATTTAATTAATTAACTAATTAATTAATTAATTTAGTTTTTGCAGTACTGAGGGTTGAACCCAGGGCCTCACGTTTATATGCTTTGCAAGTACTGTACCACTGTGCTGCATCTCTAGCCCATTTTTTTACTTTTTGAGACACAGTTTCACTCAATTATGCAGACTGCCTATGGTCTCAAAATTGCGATCCTCCTGCCTCTGCCTCCCGAGTCTCTGGGATTATAGGCGTGCACCACCACACCCAGCATTCAAAAATTTATTAATAAATTTCTTAAATGGGCAAAGCAGTTGAAGTGGGACTTCACCAAATAAGATAAATGGGTATCAAATAATTACATGTAAATTGATATTTAATGTCATTGGTCACAAGAAAATGCAAACGAAAGCCATAATGAAATATCACAAACACTTACTAGAATGGCTAATTTAAAAATTGACCATACTAAGTCTTGGCAAGTGCTGGGGTTGAGCTCAGTTGGTGGAGTGCTACCCCACACTTTCTGAGGATCCTGGTTCAATCTCTGGCCTGCAAAAATGGGAGAGGGTGTGGCAGTCCACTCCCGGAATAATCCTGGAACAATCATCCATTGAAAACCCTCTGAGGGTCGCTATGAGTAGGACATGATTTGACAGCACCTTCAACAAGAAGTCTTGGCAAAGATATAGAGTAATTAGAACTCTTATATATTGCTGGTAGAAATTTAAAACAGAATCACCCCTTTGGAAAACATTTGGTAGTTTCTTAAAAGTCAAACAAACTACTACTATATGATCTGGCCATCCCACTTATAAATATTTACCCAAGAGAATAAAAGCATATGTACATACAAAGACTTGTACATGAATGCTCATAGGATTTTTATTTGTAATAGCCAGAAACAGTAACCCAAATACTCATCAACAGGTAAATGGATAAAGAAATTATGATGTATACATACAATGGAATACTATTCTGCATAAAAGGGAATGAACTAGCGATCCTAAGCAACAAAATAAATCTCAAAATAATGTCAGTAAAAGAATACAGATAAAAGAGTAAATGATTCCACTTGTATAAAATTCTTTTTAAAAGTAGAAACTGATCTACAGTAACAGAAAGATGATAAGGAGGAAGGGGAGGTGTGAGAAGAAGGGATTATGAAGGGGTAAAAAGTAATATGAGGATGTGTGTGGATGTGTCCACTGTCGCAATTTCATGGATATATGAATCCATGATAGAGTCATGGATTTATTTATTTACTTATTCATTTACTAACTGTGGTCCCTCAGTATCTGTGAGACATTGGTTCCAGGACCCTACCCCACAATGAATACCAAAATCTGTTGGTGCTCAAGTCCCTTATATACAATGGAGTAGTATTTGTATATAACCTGTACATGTCATTATATTACTTATAATGCCTACTACAGTGTAATGGCATATAAATGACATATAAATATTTGTTGTATTATATTGTCTGGAGAATAACGATGAGAAAAAAATTTGCACAGGTGTAGTACAGATACATTTTTTTTTTTAGTATTTTCAATCCATGGTTAGTTGGAGGCAGAACCTGTACGTATGGAGGACTGATTGCACACACACACACACACACACACACACACACACGAAACTTATCAAATTGTAGACTTCAAATGTGTGGTTTATGTATGTCAATACCTCAATACATGTACTGGGATTTAGCTCAGTTGGTAGAGTGCTGCGCTACAGTCTCTGAGGTCCTGAGTTCAATTCCCAGCACTGCAAAAATGGGAGATGGACCTGGCAACCCACTCCCACGGCAATCCTGAAACAATCTGCCATTGAAAACAATATGAGGGTTGCTATGAGTCAGATATTGACTCAACAGCACCTAACAACAATTTAAATAGTAGTAGTAGTAATAGTAATAATAATGATGATGATGATGATGATGATGATGATGATGATGATGATGATGATGATAATGTCAGGGCCAGAACCTTCCCTTATTTCCCCAGGCCTTGAAAATGTAGGTTGTCTATTGTATTCGTCCCAGAAGCCTGACTCTCCCTCAACATTTTAATCTGGCAAGGAAGAAATAGTTGAAAATTAAGCAGTTTCCCTGTGAAAACTTAGTCTGCATAGGTAGGTAGTTAAGTGAACCCTAAAAATAAGGAGGGAGAAGGACCCAGCAACCCACTCCCAAAAATCAACCTGCCATTGAAAACCCTATGAATAACAGAGAAGCACTGACAATAGTGTTTCACCTGTTGTATGTAGGGTCGCTATGAGTTGGACACCAACTCCATAGCACCTAACAACAACAAAAATAAAGAAGCAGAGCACAATCCCTTTGAAAGATCACCTATCTGTCCTGAGGTCAGCTACCTTTCTCTAACCCTAAATCTCCTGTCTTGGCTTGAACTCTTTGCATGGTATCTGAGGGCTTTTCAAGGGCAATGAAAGACAAAACAACAGAAGTGCTTCTACTTCCATTTCAAAATAAAGTGAAACCCCTGTCATGAGCTCAGCTATCTTACACTTGGATGAAGTCCAAAGAAACCTTAATCTTGGGAACAGACAGTTTTGCCTCAAAGATTTCCATTAGGCCAAGAGACAGTATACTCACAAAGTAGGAAATGGGGAGTATATTTATTGCAAAATACCTCTTTTGGGTGCTGTGGATGAAACCTAGGGTTCTGCACATGCTAAGTGCATTGTACAACTGAGTTACACCCCCAGCATGTTGCTGTGAGAGCTATCAGGCCACTCTTTTCCTTCCAGAACAACTCCATAAAAACCTTTACATGCAAATGGAAATTATCCAGTCCTTAAACATTTTGAGGAAGATTTCCCAGTATCTGGAGTATTTCTAGCAGCTTAGTCACTGTGCAATCAGAAAGTTTATAGATCAAACCTAAATCTCTCCTAAGCATTCACAGTGAATTTTCCTCTAAATCTAGGCTCAGTGGAGATGGAGATTAACTAGTACATCCCTCCCCACAATACCTGTTGCAAATTTGAAAGCAGCCAGTACATCGCCCTCGTTTTTCCCTTGAGTCCTTCCTACAGCAGACAGTTAGGAAATCAAAGTTCATAAAGCATCTCCAAGAGTGGATCAAATCTCTTTATCCAGGTTTTGGTGGCAAGAACACCCTGAGGACAGCAGTACCCCAACGTCTAAATGATTAGCATGGAGCTGACAATGTCAAAGGGAGGCAGAAGTAGGCAGGTCTTGCCAAACAATAGAGGGACAGGAGGGTTGCTGAGCAAAAGGTTTCTGAGGCAGCTCTGATAGAGTGAATGGGGGTGCTCATCACAGAATAGTTCACAGTGGGTCCTCTGTGAATGAAGAATTAAGACTTCAGATGGCAGATGTGTAATTTTCCCAGAGCCACAAACTGAGAGGCTTTTAACAACAGAAAGTCATTTTCTCACAATTCTGGAGACTAATATTAAAGTTGATATGTTGGTAGGGCCATGTGCCCTCTGAGACTCTGAGTGGAATCCTCCCTTCCTCCTCCTAGCTCTTGGTGATGGCTGTCCATCCTGACATCCCTTGTCTTGCAGTTCCATCTTCCAGTCATTCCAGTTTCTGCCTCTGTGATCACACGGTATCCACTGTGTGTGTCTCTCCTCACATCATCTTCTTCCTCTTATAAGGGCACCAGTGATATTGGATTAACAGTCCTGTATTAGTCAGTTCATACATCACTGTGGCATAGAAACAGACCAAAATGAACTTATGGGGGAAAAAAAATGAATGGGGACTCACAGTTAGAGGATCACAATCCATGAGGGTGGCTCACAGTTAAGGGGATCACAGTCCATGATGGGGGTTCACAGTCAGAGGACCACAGCCCATGATGGGGGCTCACAGTTAGAGGATTATAGTCCATGATGGTGGCAGGGCAGGCATGGTGGGAACAGGTCTAATGGCAGTAGATGGCAGGTTCATGACAGAGAACCTCACATCTTGGAGGTCATGGAGCAGAGAGAGCAACTGGAACTGGAGGTTTGGGGTAAAAACCTCCAAAGGCCCACCCCCAGTGACCACTTCCACAAAGCTGGATCCAATCTCCCAAAGTTATATAAACTTCCAGGACAGTGCCACCAGCTGAGGACCAAGCATTTAAACATATGACCTTTGGAGGGTGTGTTTTAGATCCAAAACACGACAGTCCCACACTAATGACCTCTTCTAAATTTGGCTGATTACATCTGCAATGACTCTATTTTGAAAGAACACATTCTGAGTCAATGGAGGTTAGTACTTCAGCATACCTTTTTGGACAACACAATTCAACCCAGACTACATGGTGTCATAGAGGACCCTGGGACAAAGGTGAGTGGCAGCAGTTTATTTAGAAAGGATAGGAAAACTTGTTTGAGGAGTATAAAGTGAAAGACAAGGTGGAAGCCTGTAAAGGGTTCCATAGCCAGCCAGCTACCAGAGAACCAGCTGGGGGCTCTAGGAGCTTTGTACCACTGAAGAACTTCATACCTTGGTGCAGAACACACAGCCCAGCTATGCAGCCCATGAGGCAGGGAGCTGGGGTACTACATTCTACCCTCATCAGTCTGTGAGGGCTGCCACGAAGGGTCCTGATTCCCCAGCTTGCCACGTAAGCCATGGCTCTGGAGAAATCCCCAGGCACAGACACAGGCAGGGGTAGTTAGTCAGGGCCTAGTGATGTTGTGTCTGCTATCAGGGGCTGGGGAAGGAAAGGATTTTGCCACCCCCATGGCAGACAGGACAGGCCCACATGCTGCTTTTTTTTTTTGCTAGAGGGAGAATGTGAAGAGTGAGGTAGAGAAAGGAGGCTCAGAGAACTCCATCTCTCCTCTTCCTCCCCATGGTAAACAGGAATACCATGCCACCTGAGCTGTACAAAGGTGACACAGCCGAATAACAGCCAGGTTGTCCCTGGTTCAAGTCCTGGCTCCACCTCTTCCTAGCTGTGTGACCCTGAGTGAGTGAGTTAAGTAACATCCCCAGGCTTCAATTTCCCCATCTGTAAAATGTAGAAGACAATATCCACTTCACGTGAGGAATAAACAACTTGAAACATGTGAAGCACTTCGAAACTGTGCCTGGCACAGAATGAGAAGTTGGTAAATGTTAGCTCCTGTGATTACTTCTAAGACATTTCCAGAATTATCCTTTTCAGTTCAAAATTCTGATGCTGAGATGATTCCTTGGGAGGTGATGAAAAACTGAAAAACACAAATATCGATACCAATCACACTTTGCAATTTAAAAAGAAACTCACTTTGACTATTTTAATTTCATTTCCAACTCTGGAAATGGCTTAGAAATAATCGTAAGAGCAAAAATATTTTCCAACTGCTCACTACATGCCAGACGGAACTTCTAAGTGCCATACATGTTTTCAGTTGTTTAGCCCTCATGTGAAGTGGGCACTGTCTTCTGCATTTTACAGACGGGGAACCTGAGGCCTGGAGAGGTTGCCTAACACACAATGTCATGCAGTGATGCTGTCATGAGGGGTCAGCTCTTTTCCCTCTTTCATCAATGGGAATCTCCACATCCAAGAGGTTAAGCAATCTGTCCAGGGTCATGAAGTTTACAGAGCTAAACTTACCACCAAAGAGAGTAAAAAGAATCAGGTGCATGATGTGGTTGCATTTGTTTTGGGGGCTAAATGGAGGGAAGATTCTTAGTTCTTTTCTCTCCTTCCTATAGGGCTGGGATTTAGCTCATTTGGTAGAGAGCTGCTCTGCAGTCTCTGAGGTCCCAAGTTCGATTCCCAGCATCACAAAAATGGGAGAAGGATTTGGCAATCCACTCCTGAGGCAATCCCAAAACAATCAGCCATTGAAAACCCTATGAGAGTCACTATGAGTCAGACAAAATTCAATGGCACCTAACAACAACTCCTTCCCATAAGAACATGTTAGAGGTCCTCTGTAGTTGCCACTGTTGTAGATGACTTCAAGTCCCAGTTCCAAGTGCACATCCTCTCAGAAGTCCCCCCTGCCACCTGGTCTGGACAGCTGGGCCCTCTATACCTCTGAGTACCTGCCGATGCTGTCCTATGTGAGGTGCCCATACTACTGTGTCTGCTTCCTTAGAGGAGTTTTCAGGTGCATATGATAAGTCTTATTTCTTCCTGAAAGAGAGGCTCCATCTCAACAAATTGTAGTAGGTATGAAATTGATATTCGATCATTTAAATGAACAAATATCCCACCAATTCTTGCCCTGGTACCTTGCATACAATAAGTGCTCAATTCATGTGTGTTATCTTCTTTAACTGAGTCCTGAGAATGGTATAATGGAAATATGTTTGCTCTTTGCTCCTGGTCCTTGAACACAGCATCTAAAGCCCTCAGGATTTCCTGAGTGGCAGGAGCATCGTGACTCACAAAGAGCCCCTTTCCACTCTACCTGAGTTTATGCTAATGAGGTAACTTTTGGATGGGTGGGGGCTAGATAACTGCAGGAGGGGGCTGGTAGTCAGAGGAAGCAAGTGTGATGAGAGAGCTGAGACTTTCAGCCTGCCCCCTGACATCCAGGGAATTGGCCACTAGGTACTGGTGATTTAAATCCCTTAACAGTGGCCTTGGAGAGCTTCTTGGTGCCCAAAAAGCACACAGAAGCTCCAGGCCATACCCTACTTCCCTTGCCCTATGCGTCTCTTGCGCTTGGCAGTTCCTCAGTTGCACCCTGTATAATAAACCAGTAACAGTAAGTAAAGGACTTTCCTTTGTCCTGTGAGGCCTAGGAAATGACTGAATGTGAGGAGGGCATTGTGGGAACCTGGGCACTTACAGCTGGTCAGTTAGAAGCACAGACTTATGACTAGTTGAGGTCTCCACTGACTCCGGACAACATCAAAATTGAGCTGAATTTGGGACACAGAGTTAATGTCAGAAATAAGACACCACGATATTTACCAATTGATTCTCCACAGTGTGTGTGGAGGGGTCCTTGGTTTATTTCATCTATTTCTGTGGCGCCAATAGTCCCATTAGGACCAATATCAACCTACCAACAACGATCTGGCTCTCACTACCACAGAAATCATGAGGCTGATGTCCATGCCCAGGGTGTCATGAGAGGGAGATCTCAGCCCCCAGCTATCATAACTGACACCTCAGACTGTGTCCCTTAAACCTCAAACTTACAGGGCAGAATCCATTATTAAATCCATCTTGGAGGGTGGAGGAAACATTCTAATCAAACCCCATGATTTCACAGGCGGTCTACCAGTTATTCCTGCCTGTGCCTCTCCTATACACACCGGCCAGGCCAGACCCTCTAGCGAGACAAGGAGACAAGGCAGAGGGAAGCACACTTTCACTGGGAAACGTGCACAGCTACTTCTTCATAGGGGTCCTTGTCCTACCTGGAGGCTCAAGACTAAACTATGTAGCAGAGGAACTGGCCAGTCCAGAGATGAGACTTCTCCCTCTTCTGTATGGGGTTGTTATTTACTTCTTTGACACATGGTGAAGGGGTGCTTTGGATAAATATCACCCCTTTTCTAACAAGCCTCCTACTATGGTGGATAAGAATGCAAGTCCTAAGGCCAAAGTCACTAGCAGGTGACTACAGACAAGTTTTCTGAGCTCTCTGAGCCTCTCTTTCCTCATTTGTAAAATGTAGGGCCAGACTAGTGACATACAGTGTTAGTTCCTCTCCTCCTCCTCCTCCTTCTTTTTATTATTATTAAAGTCAAATGGACTTCCTCCATCACAGATTATTTTTGAAAGAAATGAACAAATGAAAGAGCAAAAATCAAACACAACATTCAATGAAGACAGATAATCAAGAGGTCCATAAATCTACCACTGACTCCCCAGCTGGATAAGACTTCTTTGTGGTATGACCTCACCTGTCCTAGACCACCAAGAAGGTGAACATGCCCCCCAGCCAAGCCCAGATGAAGGTATATGTGTTGCAGGCACCTTTGACGAGGGCAGTCTTCCTGCTGAAGCCTGTACATTGTTCCATCTAGCACCCTTTCTCCTCAAATTAGGTCCAATTTCCTTGTTCTAGCCTCCAGGGAGACAGGGAACATCTGTCCTACCTCTATAAGATAACCCTTCCAGGTTTGGACAACTATGATTAAACATTCCCTTCACACTTCCCTGATCTATTATAAGATACATTAAAGGGCTTTGCTAATGGTTTGAGGTCTCCATGAGATGGTTGCTGCTCACCCTACTTCCTCTAATAATTAATGGTTGTAAACCATGTGGAAGATAAAAGGCCCTTTATAAGAGTGAAGCCCTATTATGATTAGCTTTCCAGTACTTCTTTGCCGGTGCTGATGAGCACATCAAAGCCTTGCATAGCCACAACCAGAGAGCTGGTGGTTAATTAGATGTATTTCAAGGCGATTGGTATACATTAAAGAAACTGCTGCAAGATTTATCACTATTTTAAAAAGTATCTGCTTTCTTCCTAATGGGAACAAGTTCTTTTCAAAGACTGTCAGCGCTAATGCCTGCAAGACAGAAGCCTAGAGTGTAATATATACTCAGAGTGCTAATATATCCTCGGGGCCTGCAAGGGAGAGATACAAGAAGAGCACCTGGCTTTGCACACACCTTAGCCTTGGCAACATGATTTTGCGTACCATGTTTCACTTTAGTTTGTTTTTGCAATCATGCTGTGATATGAGCCAGTAAAACAACACTCTCCCTGCTTTGTAGATCAGAAAGTTGCAAAGATCATGGGGTGTAGAGGCATTACATCCTGCGGAGTTGCTGAACAGTTAAGGCTGCAAACCTGTTATTGAGGGGACATTCTTGATGCTCCACCCAGAGGCTCTGGAATATTTATGCACCCTCTCCCGGCTCCTGGGTGCTCTTGCATCTCCCCCCCTGCACCAGTGATTCTTAAAAGGCAGACTCAGGTTACTGCAGCAATTTTGTGCACAGGTGCAGAGGGAGAAGGGTTTGGAAGTTTCCCTGACCCTTTTAAATAGCTCTGGCTGGTGTAGGAGTATAAAAGCCCAGGACGCCTGTCCCTGTGGGGATGTGGAAGTCTGAGCTGTGATTTACATTCTGGAACACTTTGCAGGACCAGACAGAGGCTCGAACTTTTCCAGAGCTTTCACTGTGTCTTGCTTCTTCTCCCCTCCTGTTCTGCTTCCCTCTCTCTTACCAGGCTCTTCTGGGAGTGCTTCCTGCTTAAAACACTTTCACGGGAATCTCCCTTTCTGGGTCTGCCTAGGAAACCAGTGCTCAGACAATGCTCTTGACTCAGCGCTCATGAGAACATTGTGCATGTTTTCTACGGAATACCTTCTCCCACAGTCCCTTAATGCCAAATCTTCCTTTCTAAGATTCCAGCCCTGAATGTATCTTTATTTTGTGTGTCTGCCCCTGTGCCCTGTCCTCTTAGCTGTGTACTCTCAAAACCCTTATTTTCCCTTGGATCATGACGTTTCAGCTGCTTCTACAAAAAAAAAAAAAAAAAAAAAAGGATGGCTGTACTGTCCCCAGCCATGTGGAAGGCATTGATGCTG
Source organism: Pedetes capensis (assembly GCA_007922755.1). Lineage (NCBI taxonomy): Eukaryota > Metazoa > Chordata > Mammalia > Rodentia > Pedetidae > Pedetes > Pedetes capensis. The sequence continues at coordinate 140,844 of VMDO01001412.1, forward strand.
TGGGAAATGTAGAGATGGATTTAAGACCATTGCTTTCTTGGTAAACTTACAATCGAGCAAGGGAGCAAGATACAAATAATGGAGGGACATATGTGTGTCCACAACAAAACCTATTGGAGCAAACAACTCCCAGAGTGGTACTCCAAAATGAAGGCACTCTCCAAAAACTCTCCACACCGCTCGACTCTGGATCATTTACTTAATTTTTTCATCAGAGGCTACTCTCAAATGTTTAATAAAATGAAGGTCAGCTATAGCAGAGATCATCCAAATGGATGAAAAAGCCAATAAAGAGGAGTTTTCATTTAAATCTGGTTTCCATTATTCCTATTATTTTTATAGTAGCACACCAGGAAGCTTCTTCAGAAAAATATTGTGTAATTTGTCCTAGGAAGACAGTTAATTAGGAATGGAGTGTGGATTCAATCTATAGTTTGCATGACTCTTTAAAACCTTAGTTTCTTTATCTGTAAAATGGAGCTAATGAGTCTTACTTTCCAGAATTGTTGTGAAGATTAAATAAAAACAATGTGTATAGACTCTCAAAAATACCTGGTGTACAATAAGCCTTGCACAGTAAGTAACTGTTCTTATTCCCAGATGAAATACTGAGCCAATGAATATCCTTAGGGTTTGGATAGAGTTTCTCCCTCAAAAGGCTCATGTGCCAGAAGTGTGGTCTCTAAAGTAATGATATCAAAAGGAGGTGGGACCTTTAAAAGGTGGGACTGGTGGGAGGCGAAGGGATTAAACCTGGTCATTTGTAGTGGGTTGGGTCTCACAAGAGTGAGTCAGGTCCTCCCCATCCCAGCCCAAAGAGTGAGTTATTCTAAGAGTGAGCCTGGCCTCTCCCTGGTCTTTTGCTTCCTCTCCCACCATGTGCCCTTTCTCTCCCATGTGATTGCATTATGTAATGCTATCTGCCACGAGGCCCTCACCAGAAGCTGATGCTGGCTTCATGCTCTTGGACCACCAGAACTGTAAACCTCAATAAACCTCTTCCTTTATAAAGAACACAGCTTCACTCATTTTATTATAGCAACACAAAAGGGACTGGCATGCATTTTATGTGCACATTTGAAAGGATCTTAATACACATTACCATACTGAGTTCCAGAAAACAGTTAAATAAAACCATGATAACCTTGCCAAGATCTAATTGCAGAGCTGATCATTGTTTTCAGGATAAATCTTAAACACACAGAACCACTCTCACCTCTTTAGGGTCATCTCCCATCTCCCTTCACACATTCTCTTCCAATCAAATTATTTCCTATTCCCAGCCACGTGGAAGGCATCGGTGCTATAGGAAACATACAGATGGATTTAAGACCATTGTTTTCTTGGTGATCTTACAATCTCACAATGGAACAAGATACAAATTATGAAAGGAGAGGATAGAGCCATCTGTGTGTCCACAATGAAACCAGAACACATTGCTTCCTCATCTGGCATTCCCTTCTCCTTGGTGCATCCTAAGTCCTACTAAGACTTAAGGTCTTAGTCTCATTAAGCTAATATAACAAAAATACCATGGACTGGGTGACCCATGGCAATAGAAATTCATTCCTCATGGTTCAGGGGACTGGAAGTCTGAAATCAGGTGCCAGCATGCTAGGCTTCTGCTGAGAGTCCTCTACCCAATGACAGCCTGCTGACTTCTTATAGTGACCTCACGTGGCAGAGTAAGGCTAGAGAGTTTCACAGACCTTTTTATTAGGGCACTGATCCTATTCATGAAGGCAGCCCTCATCACCTAATTGCCTCTCAAAGACCACATTTTTAACACCATCCACCTTAGAGGTTAGCTTTCAACTTATGAATTTTGGAGGATAAAATTGCTTTTTAGTCTATAGCATTCCACCTCTGGTCCCCTGAAATTCATGCCCCTCTCACATGTGAAATACATTCACTCCATCCCAGTAGCCTTAAAAGCCTTGATTTGCTCCTGCATCAACTTATTCTGAGAAATTCAGTTTCCCAGACTTAAGTGCTCACTGTGGATCCTTATGAATAGTGCTTGCGTTCTGTATCTACACGTTCTGTGTCAGCAAATTCAACCAACCAAGGACTGAAGATATTCAAATAAATATGTATATATAAACAGTGTCTGTACTGAACATGCACAGACTTTTTTGTCACTTTTCCTTATAAATGCAGTATAACAACTATTTACATAGTCTTGTTATAAGTCATCTAGATACAATTTAAAGCACACAGGAGGATGAAAGTAGGTTAGATGTAAATACTACACCACTTGTATAAGAGACTTGAGCATCCACAGATTTGGTATCTGTGGAGAGACCTGGAATGAACCCCCTGCTGATACCGAGGGATGACCATTGAAAACAGCAACAATGGCACTAACTCGTGCAGGGCCTGAGGTTGAGGAGTCTCGGGAGGCAGATGAAGGGCACTGCAGCCCATCTGCCTTTGTTCCCGCACTCACCTGTAGCTCTCAGCTCCTCAGAGGACATTTTTGCTACTGGTGATCTGAATCCAACTTAGGAAACACAGTAGGGATGTATCCCATCTCGTTTTCCAGTGGGGACATGGTAGAAGGGACTTTATAGTAATTTTGGGGAAAACGTCAGGGAAAGAGCTCTCCTAGTAGGGCTACAACATATCCGAAGAAAATGGGCCTTGGGGAGGAAGTGAGAAGAAGCAGGTGCAGCCCTGGTAAGGGTGCCTGCCAACCTCAGATCTGGAGCCAGTGTCCTGCCTGGTGGGTCAGACCCTTGTGTGTGAAAAGACGGTAGCCTCAGGGTTAGCTGGACAACCCTTCCCAATTTCCTGCATCCAATCCACAGACAAAAAGCTCAGCTTTGAAGACAGGGATGCAGAATTGTGGCCAGGCTCGTGGCCTTGCCTGAGAAAGGGATACAGCAGGACTCACAGAAAGCCCCAGGGCCCAAAAAGAGAGCAAACTCAAAGGTGGTTTGCTAGTGATTTGTCCTCTGAGAGTTCATGTTGGAGAAACTTGGTCCCTGGTATGATTACATTGAGAAATGATGGACCTTTAGGGGATAGCATATAGTAGGAAGTCATAGGGGACACTGCCCTCAGAAAGGATTAAGGTCTTCTTGTGGGACCCTGAGTTAGTTCTCATGAGAGTGACTTGTTATAAATGCCTGAGCCTGATCCCTGAATGGCTCTCTGGTTCCTGTTTTACCATGTGATCTCTTGTTCTCACACACTCCCTCCATGATGCCATCTGCCATAATATGCTCAAGCCAAGGTGACCCTTTCCAGAGCTAGCACCAGGCTGTTTGGACTTTTGGCTTCCCCACTGTGAGCTAAATAAACCTCTTTTCTTCATAAAGTGTCCAGTCTCAGGTATTTCATTACAGTAACAGAAAAGAGACTAATACCGTGCCAGAGCAGGAACAGGCTTTGGGACAAGGAAAGGACGGGCCCTGTTACCTAGAGCAGCTTGGGAGTGGTTTAAGGCTGAACCTAGAGAGGAACTTTGCAGAATGCTTTGACCACATGATAGGCAGCATGGTCTGAGATCATGCCTGAAATAACTGAAGTTAGTAATACTGATGGTGAAGGAGCTCAGCCAAGGCTCAAGCCATCACTACAGGTGGCAGACCAGATGTACACTACAAGTGCACTTGGCCTTTGTGGAGCTCATACACATGACTCAGCTGAGGCAAATATCCATCAGGTGCTTTCCATGCTGTATGCGGGAGGACAGCACTCAGCCACTCACTTGGCCACTCGATGAATACTTCCTATATGCAGACGCTCTTTTAGGTGACAAAGAGTTGATGGTAGCAATCTCAGGAAGCTTTGTTCTCTTGGAACTTATGCCACAGGGAAAGATGAGCAATAAACACTATATCTAGTCAGCACTTCCAAAAAGTAAGACGTGTGGAGGAAGAAATTCCCTTCTCTAAGCACCTACTGCTACCCACTCAAGTCCCCAACCCACTGGCCTTGCTACCAGGATGTCAGAAGCAATCACAATGGAGAGATCACCCAGACTGAAGCAGAGCCAAGACAGACAGATGTTGCCCCTCTCCCTCCCCCAGCTGCTGACATCTGGCAAATGTATTTTAAAGAAAACATTATTTTGGCTAGACATAAGACGTTAATAGCTGTAACAGTCAGTTATTTCATTGCTGTGACAAAATTCCTGACATGAATTACTTAAGAGAGCAAAGACTTATTTGGGTTCATGGTTTTGGAGGTTTCCGCTTATGATCAGATGGCTCTGTTGTTCTTGGACTGAGCTGAGACAGAGCATCGTCGTGCGAGGGCACGGAGCAGCAAAGCTGGTCACTTCATGGTGGCCAGAAAGCCAAGAGAAAGACACACAGAGATGAGCCTCGGACAAAATACAGTCCCCAAAGACCCACCCCCAGTGACCCATTTCTGCCAGCTAGGCTCCACCTCCTAAAGTTTCCAGAACCTCTCAAAATAGTGTCACTAGCTGGGCACCAAGCCTTCAACAATGAGCTGGTGGGAGATAGTTCACATCCAAACCACAGCAATAGTGATAATCTTCAGAGATGATTTTTATTTTCTTCTGCATCTTCTAATATTTTTGTTATTACAGTGTATTATATTTACAATGTTGTTGCTGTTAGGTGCCATCGAGTCGGGTCCGACTCATAGTGACCCTCATAGGGTTTTCAATGGCTGATTGTCTCAGGATTGCTTCGGAAGTGGATTGCCACATCCTTTTCCCAATACATACAATAAAGGGAGATAAATATTTTAAAATAAGATTGGCCTACTTAACTTAAATTAATAAGAAATACATTTAGAAAAGTACATTAGGACTTGATCTTAGGGTGATGAACAACATCTTATGCTGTTTTATGGTTTACAAAGCAATTTTACAAAAATATCTCCTTCAACCTTTACATGACTATCAAGGTTACCTAGGAAATAAACCTTAGTGAAGGAAAATTGCTCTCAAGTCCCTGATTTCAAGGCCGATATGTTTTCCATTATTCTACAGCCCATGTGTAGCTGACCTCACTTCTCCTCACAGCTAAAGCTTTCAGGAAGCTGAGCACCCTGGGTTCTAGCTCCTCTGTCCTTTCATGGCCAAGATGGTTCATTTACACTGCATTATTGAACTAGTCTTTCCCAAGTACTTGTCACATTCCAGGCATGGTACTAGGTACTGGGTAAGTAACTGCAGTGAAAAAAAAGTACTGGCTGAGTGGGAGGCACAGCATTCAATACGACAGGACATTAGGAGTGGAGAACACGGGAGCTGGCACCAAAATGTCAGGACCAGCTTCCACAGAGGAGGTAGGACTCAGAGTGGACCTCAGAGAGTGGAAGGGATTTGGACACTCTTTGTGCTAATCCAATTTAGCAAGACCCTGAGCAATGCCTGGGAAGCATGCCTCAGTCCTGAACCCTCTCCTCAGGACCCAGGGGGCTGGATTCCTGACCTGGGTCTGTCCGCAGGATTCTAGGGGTCTCTATGTTCTGAATAGCCGGGAGAGCAGCTGTCCCGGCAAGGCTGAACATGAAGACGGATGTAGTACCAGCAAGGTGGCCCATGCTGAAGACACCTGGCTAATCAGGTCTCCTCCACATTGGGTTCTTATCGCAGCATCTCCACAAGCTGAGTTCCAAGCCTTCCAGGTGCTGGGGTCTGGTGGGGATGGGAAATTCCATTCACGTCACACTCCCAGTTGCCATTTGATGGTTCAGGGACTGTCCTGCAACCTGGGCTCTGGTGAGCTTCCCGGACACACCATTAAATGAATAATGTCAACAGTAATAATCACCTGATGGTGACAATAAACTTCCACATGGCACAAAGATGTTTGCTATCTGTGCTATCATTTGTGAATGACTGCCTTATTCGTAACACACAAACATTAGTATCTGGCTTGCAAAGATTGCACTATCTTATTCGTAATAAAAACATGCCAGCAGTTATAGGTCCTGCCTGACAGCTGGTAGAGAGCTAAGTGTGGGGCTGCCGGACGCCTCGCATGCTCCCCTCCATGTGACACTTAGTCACCCTCAATGACACTTTTATCTCCAAAGCATTCCAACTTGGCAGAGATGCCTTTGATGGAGGAAGGAGAGCCTTAGACAAAGCCTCAGCAGCCTGTGCTCCAGTCTCATGTGGCCCTTGAGGAGCTACATCTTATGTTCTCTGTTTTAAGGACATGAGACCTTGGCTTTAGTTGGCCCTGGATTCAAGTGTGAGGTCTTCAACTCACTACCTGTGTGACCTTTAGCAAGTTATCTAACCTCTCTGAGCCTGTCACTGTTCAACAAAGTAGCCACAAATGCATGAGGCCACTGAAATGAGCACTGGAAATGAATCTAGTCCAAAGTGAGATGCAAAAGTAAAATACTCCCTAGGTTCCAAAGACTGAGCTCTAAAGGAAGGAATATAAAATATCTCACCAGTTACTGTGCACAACTGGGGGAAGGGTTTGAACCCAGGGTCTCACATATGCTAGGCAAGTGCTCTACTACTGAGCTAGACCCCCAGAACCCTTTTTTTAATTTTTAATTTTTTAAAATTTCAAGACAGAGTCTCACTAAATGTGCAAGCTGCCTCTGGCCTTGAGCTAGTGATCCTCCTGCCTCAGCCTCCCAAGTTGCTGGGATTACAGGTATGCACTGTGGTGTCTGCCTTCATCAATAATTTTTAATGATAAAATATTATCATGTGGAAGTAAGAGTATGTTGGGTATTACATACTACAATGATCATACATATGGTGTATTAGGTTAAATTACACATTATTAAAATTAATTCCAACTGTTTTTCACAGTTACTAGAAAGTTGGAAGTTACATATGGGGATCTAGTTTCATTTCTGTTGCACAGTGCTGGTCTGGAAGACTTTGCCCTTTCAGTTCCCTACTATATCCTCAGGGCTGGGATTTAGCTCAGTTGGTAGAGCGCTGCTCTGCAGTCTCTGAGGTCCTGGGTTCGATTCCTACCATCTCAAAAATGGGAGAAGGACTTGGCAATCCACTCCCAAGGCGATCCCAAAGCAATCAGCCATTGAAAACCCTATGAGGGTCACTATGAATCGGACATGACTCATCGGCTCCTAACAACAACAACTATATGTTCAGCATTTGACTGACTGAGTGAGTTTATGTGTGAGGCCCAGGGAAGAGATTACAAAGAACTGGAGGTCATGTCTGAGCAGAAGGGGACAACTCCCTCGCAGTTTGGGTTAGATACAGCTGAGGAAACTGAGACTGAAAAGAAAAGATACTAAAAACATCCCCAAACAGTCTGACAACCAGATTCAAAATAAGGGCATCCCAAGCCTTAAGCTCTTTCTACTAAAATCTTTATCTCCCATATGCATCGTAGTTGCAGAAAGAGAATTTGAGGGTTTAGTTGTTGCTCTGTGTTTTTGTGTTTTGTTTGTTTTAGGCATGGTTTCTCCTGCTTTCCCACTTAAGTCCTAGTCTTGGGCAAGTCATCTGGCCTCCCTGGGCCTCTGGCTCCTCATGTCATCATTGGTACCAATTAAATCACCAGATTCCACCCCTTTCAATTCTTCTCCATGGTGTGTAGAGGCAGGAAATCCTGCCCCAAAAGGTGATCTGAAAGGCTGGGCCCCATGTGCCACCTCACTCCCCTCATTCTTGCTCCAAAAAAGGGGTTTCTTTGCATCACTCAAATCAGTGATTTGTTTATTTAAGGGTTCTCTTTGATTTAACTTGGTTTTTGATAATTTTCAATAGAAGTCAAAATCTCGCAGACATTTCCCTTGATCTTGCAACGAAATCCCCTGGAAGATATTTAATTCAAGAAACAGCCTCCATATTCCTTTTCAAGAAGGCCACATTCCTTTTCAAGGAAAAAAAAATCTAAATAACAGATATCCTAGAATAGCCAAATAAAAATCTCAGATGGTAAGGGGGTTGTCCCCTTCATATCTGCTTTTAACACTCTGCTGCCATCCATGCCAACAAATTTCTTATATTTTGTTCCAAAAATGGAAGGCCCTTAATATATCATCAACCTCTCCTGTTTCCACATATGTCCAGAAGGGATCCTGATGCAGCTTAACTTTTTCTGCTGTTTCTTCCCCAAAATGTTCTCCCTTTTGTGCTCTGTTTTGCTTTAACCTGTGGCCTGTGATGTGAATCCCCATCCTGACCTGGTCACAGCTTCCCCACACAGAGCTGGTTTTGGAAAAGAGCCTAAGTCATTCTCACTTCCAGCCCTAGCTCAAGAGCCTCTTGGATTTTAGTGGAAGTAAAGAGAGTGTTAGAGCCAAAAATGACTTCTCAGAAAAGAAAATCTCACCCACTTCGCCTGGAGTGAAATACACAAGGCCTTCTGATCACATTGGATAAGGAACTATTTTCCAGAATCAACTATATCACCATACAGCAGGACAAAGTCAAATCAAGGAAGTGTGGGGGGGTGCTCTTTGGCACAGCTGGAAGCAGGATGCAGGACGCATTTAATCCCATGCCTGTGACCCAGACACTTGTTGAATCATCATGGATTTTGGTGCCTCTCCCCAGGCATTGAGCAGAGAGGTTGGCTGGCCAGCACTTTCTAGTGCTAAGGGACGACGTGAGCTCCCAATAAGCAGCAGGCACCAGGGCAGCAAGTTTGTTTCCTCCAAATAACTCCCTGCTGGAGTCCAAAGCCAAACAAGTTCACCCAGTGCTTCCACTCAGCTGACATTTACAAAGTGACTCCCAGGTCCAAGTGCTATGTTATGTAACGGGGCTAAAAAGCTAGTGACACATTGTCCTGGCTCTCAATAGCTTATAGTCTCAATGCGAGAGATACACATGAAAAACTAAAATACCAGGCAGAATGAAGAAAGGGCAATAAGAAAAAAATGTGTGTGGGGATTGAGCACGTGTGCACATACACGCGCTCACTGAAGAAAGACTAGGAGGAAATACATTGCCACATTAATGCTGGTTATCTTTGTATATTGGACTTTATGTGTGATACTTATTCTCTTCTTTACTGTTTTCTATATTCTCTGATTTTTTTTTTTTTTTTACAATACACATTTATGGCTTGTACAATTTCTTTCTCCCAAAAACTTAGAAGAGATGACAAAAGATAATGGTTCAGGTGATGGGTTAAGACTGTGGACTAGGGTGTGTGCCTGGCCCTGCGGGGTGGGTAGAAATGGGCAGTGGAGAGGGACAGAAGGCAATTCCAACCCAGAGGAGCCATGAGAAATGGCCCCGGGGTGCTGGGAGGGTAGGAGGATGGAGGAAGTGCTGGGTGTATTTGGGAAAATGTGAATAAGAGACAGTAAGTATCGGCCTCAGATCAGAGTGAGAGGTAGGACTGGGAAGGTGAGACAGCCCTAATGCCAGGCCAAGAGGACACTACTGTTTATTCCTGGTGTCTATTCTTGTGGCCCTGTGTGTTTGCCACTAACATCACTTGTCAGACTACATTACACTTGGTTGTATACATATCTGTTCCCACTAAATTTTCAGCTCCCCAAGGTGAGGGATCTTGGCCCATTCATTCTGGAACCCTAGTACCCAGCACAATGACTAGCACATAACAGAAGTCAACAGAATCTTAGATAACTTGAATTCTAACAGGGTTATTCTTTTGTTTTCAGGTAATAAGGAGTCAGCATGGATTTCAGGACTTAATGTACTTTAGGGAATTCATAAAGGAACATGTGCTCGGCACTATCGCAAGTGCCTTAACTGTGAGATACTCTCAATAGTCGTTTACATAGGCTGCTCAGAAAAGTTAGAGAACCTACCTAAAGTCACACAGGGAGCCATCAGAGAGGCCATGGCAGTCTGAAGACACTGTGGAGGCTGGAGTCAAAGAAAGAGAAGTAAGGAGATGATACGGTGAGGGGCTGTGGGGACCAGACTAGCACAGCCACACAGAGAATGGAGTAAGGAAAAGGGCTGGGAGGGGTTGTGCGGAGTCAGTGCTGCACCTAAGAGCTAATGTGTTCCTGAGCTGTGGCATCAAGCGTATTTATTATCTCCATGTCAACACAGGGAGAAGTGACACCCGTAGGACTCATCCTCTACTTAGGAAAGGACTTGCCTGCTAGATCTAGGACTTGTGGAAAGAACCTCCACCCAGGCTGTGAATGGTTCCCTCCTGTTCTCCCATCCACTGAATTTCATTAAAAGCCCCTGCACTGGGACTCTTCCCTGGAGATACTGCTACAGCTGGCCTTGACTCCTCCACATGTGAACCAGTCCCTAGCCTCAGTGAAAAGAGAATGGTAGGCAGAAGTGGTTTCTAGTCCTGTGTAAGTCACTGACTAGGCCAATTCTGTCAATGGATCGGGCTGGACAGGGGGATCTTCACAGCCCTCCAGACCAGGTGCACGACTATGTATTCTCATGGAGTTTGTGTTCCTCCTCAGAAATTGTGTGATTTCTTGTACAGCTAGTAAACATTTGTTTTTCCTACTAGACTATGAGCCTCAGAGGCCAGGGCCTGTCCATCTTGATCCCTGCAGGATTCCCAGGCTGAGCACAAAGCAGCCTTCAGTGTCTGTCAAGCAGGCAGATGGCTGGTGTCTGGCAAGCCCCTTCCCTGGGGACCACTCTTTCTCTCCACAATTCGGGAGGTCAGTTAGTGTCACATTTCTCTAGTCATTCAGCCACAATGGAGAAAGCAAACGGGAGGTCAGTGGCAGAGATTGTGAAACTTTTTGCATTTTTGCATTCAGGATACCCTACTGCTCTACTGAAGCCTGCAGCCATACCACTGTGGTGTCCAATCCTGTCAGATCTCAGAAGCTAAGCAGGGTCAGGCCTGGTTAGTACTTGGATGGGAGACCGCCTGGGAACACCAGGTGCTGTAGGCTTGGGAGACAGACCTGGCAACCCACTCCCAAAAGTCAGTCAGACATTGAAAACCCTATGAATAGCAGAGAAGCACTGGCAATACTGTTTTGCCAATTGTACATAGGGTTGCTATGAGTCGGACACCAACTCAACGGCACCTAACAACAACAACAACAACAACAATAACAACAACTGCTCTATTGGAAGCATTTTCACACATCCTCTGCCCATGGGGGACAGGGAAATGAAGGCTTCCACAGGGGACAGCTAAGTGGCCTGGTGACGCTAAGCCGTACAGGAACGGTCCTCTATGCTGATCCCTAACCTGACCTCACATCTCAGTTGAAGATGCTGGGCCCTTCTCCCTCACCATCCTTAATGGGCAAGGATGGGTGATGGGCTCCTTGAGGCAGGAGGATGCCCAGAATGACCTGTCCCAGGGCCTCCTGCCCATGGAATCCCCAAACTTCTCCTTGGGGTCAACAGCTCCTCCTGGCCTGCGCTGGACAGGTTTCTCAACAGTTCCTTCAACATGAAGACAGTAGCTACCCACCTAACAGTGTCACATGGTGGCAATCATGGAAGGAAGAGCCCCTTTCCTTTAGAGACATTTATTCCCAGGATATGAAATGAAGGCGGTTCTCAGACAGTGGGTAGTATCAACTCTGAACAAAGCTGACAACTGAAGGCTAAGAATAATGCACCGCTGCGCCCCCCACAAACCCTGGGTCCATGTAATCAGCCCCATGCCCCACCCTGAGCTCAGGACACTTCAGTCCCTAGCTGTTTCTTGCCAGGCAGCATTTAATTGCTTCGCCTCCATCCTTAAGACAGTATCACACTCAGGGTGGCCTCTCTACTCCCTCTCTATTTGTCTCTATTCAAAACAAGGCCTGGGAAATGTGATTAGCAAGCTGTGGGCAAGCAAACTCACCCCACTTTGGGCGGCTGGTGAGCCCCTTGGCAGAGGCAGGGAGGACTTTGCTTCATGGGCACCATTAATGTAAGTTTCACTGGCACAAGTTTGCAGAAAGTAGGGCACTGATCTGTGCTTTATCACATGAGGCCCTGTGAGATGCCCCTACAAGATAAATGGCTGCTTATTAACTCAGGGCATTTGACACCGTGTGTGGCTCTTCTTATTCCAACTTGATGGTCTGAAAATGGGACAAAATGGTCCCTTGGGAGAACTCTGCCAGGAGGGATGTGCCTTAGTTTAGGGATGCAAAGAAGGCATTAACTTCTAACACATCAGCAGATCTACCCAATGATGTCAGCAATATCGCTAGACCTTGCAGGGCTGGGACATAAATGCTTTGTTCATCACTGCAAGGTGGGACATGCCAGAGGTGGAGAGCACCTTGCATGTAGTATTCAATGATCTGATTCAGCAACAGAAAGCCAAGCGCATGACCTTAGATTGTCAGCTGCTGCTTTTTAAATGTTGCCCAGAAAGTCAGAGATCTCAGAGATCATTTAATACACCCTGTCCAATTGGCACCTCATGTTTACAACAGATATTTGGAAATACACTCTATCCTAGCTGCAGGACAATTCCTAGATAAATTAGCTTAGTTTGATCCATATGCATTATTTAGCCTTAATTATATATTGTTGTTGTTGTCAGGTGTCCTCGAGTTGGGTGTGACTCATAGTGACCCTATGTACAACAGAGCAGAACACTCCTCGACACTGCTCCATGCTTGGCATTATTGTCAGAGCTTCTCTGCTATTTGTAGGGTTTTCAATGGCAGATTGTTTCGGGAGTGGACTGCCAGGTTCTTCTCCCTAGCCTGCAGCAAGCACCTGGTATTCCCAGGCAGACTCCTATCCAGGCACTAACAGGGCCAACCCTGCTTAGCTTCAGAGATCAGGAGGGATTGGATGCCAAGGTACTATGTTGTTGTTGTTAGGTGCTGTTGAGTCACTATCAGAGACAAGTATTCATAGCGACCCTGTGTACAACAGGAGAAACATTATTGTCACTGCTTCTCTGCTGTTCATAGTATGTTCAATGGCGGATTGATTATTGGGAGTGGGTTGCTGGGTCCGCCTCCCAAGCCTACAGCACCTGGTGTTCCCAGGCGTTCTCCCATCCAAGTACTAACCAGACCCGACCCTGCTTAGCTTCTAAGATTGGATGTGATTGGATGCCCCAGGGCTACGGCTACAGGTGAAGGTGCTATAGCTGCAGACAAATTGTAATATAAAGGAGGAAAGAGAATGTTTTGTTGATTTGGTTTGATTTTTTTGAGACAGTGTCTCACTATGTAGCCTAGGCCAGTCTCAAATTCACAATCCTCCCACCTCAGCCTCCTGAGCACTGGGATTACAGGTGTGTGCCACCATGCCCAGCAAGGGCTGCAAGTGTCAGTAACATCCATGTCAATAAGCAAGTGCTCACACAGGACTGCACGGGAACACATAATGCATCCACCTACTTACAATGGGTATGTTTACATTTAATCGGAGACAAATAGAAGCCACTCCATATAAAAAGTACAAGGAAATAAAAATGCAGAGTGATGTGTAGGAGATCAATAGAACTTTTTTTTTAAATGTAAGGATAAGAAAACAAAGACCTTCCTGCCTGTGTATGGTAAGAGAGAAAGAAATAACCTTAATTGAAGCACAGGGCAAATCAAATTACAAATACACAAGTATCAAAAACAAGAAAGTATATTATTCTTGCAAATGAGCTAAGCCTTTTCTACAAGTATGTTGTTAGGTGCTATCAAGTCGGGTCTGAATCATAGCGACCCTCACAGGGTTTTCAATGGCTGATTATTTTGGGATTGCTTTGGGAGTGGGCTGCCAGGTCCTTCTCCCATTTTGGGGGTGCTGGGGTTTGAACCCAGGGACTCAAAGTGCAGAGCAGCACTTTACCCACTGAGCTAAACCCCTGCCTGTATACAAGTATAGTGCCATAATAATATTTTATGCTGTGACACGGGGCAGGGCAGTGACAAAGTATCGTGGCAAACATATTTCCAGTATGGAAATCCTACCCACATTGTCAAGGCACGATTTAGTCTTTACCACTAAAAAATTCTTGGAAATGATATCTTTTTAGTTTAGGTAGTGCAGAGAGGAGGGTGAGTTAGAAAACACTGTTTGGTAGATTCCCAAGGAGAATATTAAAGAGAAAAACATGAAAGGGAACACTAAAGTAAATAATTGTAGTATCTAATTTTTACAAGAGATATCTTATCATTGTCCTGCAAATATAAATATAAATATAAACATATTTAAGCATATATATGTATATATGTGTATATATATATATAACATAAACTATTTTTTTTAAATAGCCATGGTGCATGCCTGCAATCCCAATGACTTGGGAAACTGAGGCAGCCTGTGCAAATTAGCAAGATCCTGTCTCCAAATTAAAAAATGAGAGGGAGCTCAGGCGTGTAGCTCAGTGACAGGGCACTTATCTAGTATGTGTGAGGCTCTGGGTTTAACCCCCAGTATTGAGAAACAACAACAACAAAGACCACATCCAGCTTCTATAAAGGAGCTTGTTGAAAAGGTGACATTCATGCGCCCCTGCTAGTTTAGTGACACTTGGTCCCACATCTGTTAGACCATCTCCATTCTGCTGCTACACACCCCCAGTGGTCTCACTTGCTTTCCTACTAACTGCACCCTGCGCTGGGGCCCTTTCAGTTCACCAGATGTTTGGGAACTCTCTGATCTAGATAGAATGCCTGAAATGAGAATATTATCCCATTATTGCAAGACTTTGTCTTTATTCCATTTATACTTCCCAAAGCAAAAACAAACCATTTCCTCAATTGTTAGGCTTCTGGCATAACTCCTGTGAAAATTTGTGATGCAGTACTTCCTCTAGGGGGCAGTACTGACCTCATTAGGAAAATAATCATCTTCTACCCTGATCCTTTCTCAGAAGAGACAGGCCCAAGAAGGTGGGTAGACTGCATATTTTGCTTCTTTTCTAGTCACTAGTTTCTTGAGGACAAGAAGGGTATGGGTTACATCTCTTGTGTCACCACACAGATGCAAGCACAGAGAAGCACAGGAAGCTACAGCCTTCCCAATGCCTATTGTCCGAATTCCACCAAGTCATCGATTCTCCTTTTTAACCTGTAAACAACTAAAAGCAACAGATCTCTGGCAACAGATCAATAGCAACAGATTTCCAGCAGTCACCAGGGACTTGTACAATGTCACTGCTAGCCCCAACTGCAGTGAAGACCACAGCATTGAATGAGAGGCGAGGGGCTCCCTCCCTGGCCCCTCTGCCTGCGGGCTACTGTGGTTAGCATCACACTCAGAGAAAGAACAAATGCAAAGCAAAACCTCAGTAGTTCTGAGATAACCACAGAGATGTCAGATGCTGTTGCACTCAAACATAGGCGAGAAGAAAAAAAGAGCAACAATAAAAAGGCAAGAAAGCATGAAGATAATAAGCTCCAGCCTGCAAATCTGCACATCCTTTTGCTGAGGAGGTTGGAGGAATAGGTGACCCATGCATTGTGCCCTTCTGCTCCTGCCTTCCTGTTCTCTGTAGCTTGGCTGGCTGGACTTAGCGCCCTTCACTAGGAAGATGGCTAGTGCCCCACAGAGAGGACACTTAACTGCCAGGCTGAAGAAATGGTCAGGAATGAGAAAAGCAAAGACTGAGTCCAGGAAATGCAAGGCCTTGAGTCCAGCCACATTTCAGACCTGGTTGGGACAGTCTCGGAAATGCTCACAGCCTCCAGAGCCGTAACTGTTGTCACCTCGTCATGGTCATCCTGGGCTGTGGGCAGATGGCTCAATACCTCAGCTCATGGCCTCCACTTCCGGGCTCTCACTTCCTTCCTTCATCAAGCCTTGTAAAATGATGAAGACCCAGATGGCGTGAAGCCACCCCTTCTGATACCCCATGGTGAATTTGTTTCCCTTGTTGCATTCATAGCCCAGTCTGACACATCTGTGTCATTCCAATGCCACATTTAGCTGGTGTCACTGCAGCTGTCTGTTGTTCTGTGCTGACGGGTTTCTGAGCACCAGGGTGTGGCTCGCTCATCTTATCTCAAACCCAGTACGGAGGTTGCTCAATAAGTGGGGACTGAAAGAGCAAAGGGGCTATTGGAGTTAACTCCAATCTGTAAACATGAAAGATGAGAAAGGGTGAGCCATCACCTTCGTCAAGAGCACAAAATCACATGCTTGCTGGCCTTCTTTGGGGCATGGGACCATGTCACTCATTTTCAGAGATGACCATCATTGCAAGGCCTCAAGGATGACGTCCTTGGAAGGTGAGAGATGTAGCATAAACCCCACCTGCTTGGGTTTTGTTGTTGTTGTTGTTGTTTTAGGCAGCATGATATATTACTAAAACATCCTGTTCTAGAGTTAGAAATACATGAGGTTAGTTCCTAATTCCACCATATCTGAGTTACATAATAGAACAACGTAATAGAACAATACTTTCAACAGTCTTAGCCAGTTTTATTGTTAGTTTCCCAGCAGCCAGCTAGACACTGTTGAAGCGACAAAGGCCAGTTCCTTCCCTTCTGCTTTTGAGATGAGGGAGTGGCCTGGACCTCACAAGCACGTCAAGTTTAAAAGGTCAGAGGAGGAACTGATCCGGGCCAGGTGATCAAGTGCAAATGAAGTAGAATCACATTTACCTAGAACCCTGCCGCCACTGCCCCCTCCTCCCCTTCTGGGCTGAAAAAGACAGCCTCCTTGGCTCTCATTTTCCACTTTGAAGAGATGAGAGTACAGCAGTTATTTTCCATCTTAATTTCTTAGAAGGAAATAGCATGAACATGATGCCAAAATGGCATTCAGCTCTCAGGCTTGATGGGGAGACACAGGGAGAAGACATGTCAGAAGGGAGCAGGCCAGTCCTACCTGGAGGGACAGCTGCCACTCAGCTCCACCAGCTGTCAGTACACAGATTCAGAACACACTGTTTCCATTCTTTTGATAATTTAAAGAGAATTCAGGATTTTAAAATGTTATACATGATCAGGCATAGTACAAAATGGGAGGCAAATTCCCGGCAGCATTATTTGTAATAACCAACTACCGAAAACAACCCATATCCGTCAGTATTGGATTTTTAAAATCAGTTATGGTACATCAAAACAATGGTGTACTAGGAGTCTGTAAGAAAGAATCTACAGAGGGTGGAAGAAGGGGCTATCAACAGGGAAGAGAATGGCAAATTAAATGAAAAGAAGCAAGTTAAAAAACTATGCATCGTATGCTATGATTGAGTAAGAACAAAAAGGATGGAAGTAGACTATGTACTTGGCAAGGCTTGTATTTGAAAAAGATTCTGGAAGGATGCACAGAAACTAGTAAAAGGAGTTACCGGGAGGGGGCAGGATCAGCAAATGGAAGCAATGACAATATTTCACTAAGGACTTCTCAATAGTAATTAGATTTTCAAGCCACATGAATGTATTGCTTAACCAAAAAATAATATAAAGTTGGGCTCAGTGGCGCATGCTTATCATCCCAGAGACTTGGGAGGCAGAGGCAGGAGGATCGCAAGTTCAAGGCCAGAGGCAGCCTGCATAACTTGGCAAGACCCTGTCTCAAGATAACAACATTTTAAAAAGGAGAGAGCTGGGGTTGCAGCTCACTGGTAGGGCACGTGAAAAGTATACATAAAGCCCTGGCATTAGCGCCACAGTACCGCAACAAATAAATAAGTAAAAATAAAAATTGTGGCAAACAGTCACTGTAAACAACACCCATCTACTGGCTGCCAATGTCCTATAGGCTTCTGGTTTAGAGGCTCCCCAGCGGGAGAGGCAGAAGGGTTGGCCGCATTGGGCCTGCTTTAGGATGTCCAGAGACAGGCAAGCTGCTCAACACCTGGCATGTGAACGGGATCTTCTGTGTTGGCCTCTGAGCCTCAGGAGGAGTTGCATAATGAGTCGTTGTCCCTCCAGGCTCTGGAGCTAAGCTGACTGCGCTCATGGGCTCTCCCTATCTCAAGGGGCAGGGACGCTTTCCCTGTCCCCTAGAGGAAAGGCTGCCTTACAATTCAGCTTCCCATGAAATTGGGGAGCTCTGTGGTCTCCAGGGGCTGGGCTGGTGGAGCTCCATTGTCCCTCCATAGCCAAGGCTGCCTGGAACCCAAAGGGCCTGTTCATTCCCTTGTCAAGGCGTCTGCCCCACTTGTCGGAGCCCAGTATGGTGGCAGGTCCCACTGGCCCCTGCCACAGCACAGTTCTCTGGAGGATGCAGCAACAGAGCACACAAGCTCCTGCTGAGCTGGCTCCCTGACGCTCCCAGGCGCACCAAGGGACACTAATTAGATTTACCTTCAGCCCTCTGAATGTCCCTGTGAATGAGCTACTTAGTCCTAGGGGTTGAATTGTGACCTGCCCCCCCTCGCAAAAAAAAAGGTACACTGAAGTCCTAATGGTCACTCCAGTATCTCAAAATGTGACCTCATTTGGAAATTGGGTACCTGCAGATGTAATTAGTTAAGATGAGGCTGCACTGGAGGAGGGCAAGCCCCTAATCCCACATGACTGTGTCATTCTAAAAAGATGTCCACGCAAAGACAGGGACACACATGGAGAATGCCTTCTTGTACTGAGCGCTGATCAGTGCAGCTGCAAGCCGAGGGACGTCACTGATGGCCAACAAGTCAAAGCCATTCGGCAGAAGGGTCTATACAATAGAGAGGCAGCAAGACCCTGCCAACACCTGACTTCACAAGTCTTGCCTCTGGAAGTGAGGGACAATGCATTTCTGTTGATGTACATCACCCCATTTGCGATATGTGTTATGGACACCTTGGGAAGCTCCTGTACTTAGCAAGCCCCCCCTCCCCCCTGCCAGCTTAGCAAGCTCCAGCTAAAGTGTCTGACACAGTTCCATCTTAACGTGCACTCCACAGATGATGATGACAATTCTGCCCAAATGAATGAAAACACTACGGACTTGAATGATCAAGTTTTACTCTACAGGGGTGTATCAAAACCCAGAATTGAATATTGCCCTTGTGAAGAAGAGAAGAGAAATAAAATATTCCATTGCTGCCCTGAAGGAATTGACAGTCTGAAGATTCCCGGAAGGCACAAAACACAACATTTATCAAGAGGGACACACAGGCGCTATCTCACACATTCCCTGCCCTGCCAGAGGAGGCCACAGAGGCCACCCTTAGCCATCTCCTGCTGGGTTGCCCTCTCCCTGGCTCCACCCTTTACTGCCTCTCATTTCAGCTGCTCCTGAAACATGCGTCCCAGTTCTTCAGGACATTCTTTAGGTTGTCAAGATGCTGGGCAATTTCTAAAAGCTGTCCCTAGTGTTGCTGGTGTGAGACCCAAGCTTCCTGCATGCTGGGTACACCTGCTCCTGCCCATAGTCACTAGCTGCTGCCCTTGGCCCAGCTCTCTCTTCCTAGGGAAGGAACCAGAGCTTGGAAGGACAGGGACCCATCAGGTAGCTCTCTGTGAACCTCACAAGCAAATGCAGAAGATCCAGGTGGTTCAGGAGTCCACTCTGGAGAGTTGACAGATTTTTTTCCTTTTGGAGGGGTAGGTTGCTACACAAAATCCGAGCCGCCTAGCAGTGGTGCTGACTTCCTCGTCATCACTCAGAATCTGTGTCAATTTGACCCAGCCCTCCTGCAGGTGGCTGCTCCCAGGACACCCTGTGATGCATGTCTAGGGGAGAGAAGATGGCCCACTTGCCTGGACTCTGTGGGAGCCCCTCCGAACCTCAGGGCTCTGGCGCCTGGCTTCCCGGCTCCTCCTGTGGCTCACTCCGGAGGGAGACGTGGCAGGGCCCAGCACCCTGCAGAGGCCCAGCCTGGCCTCCTGGGGGAGGAGAGGCACATCGCTGCTGCCCCACCCTCAGCAAGCAACCCGATGACCGGGCTGTGGCTCCACGCCTGCCTCCTGAAGGGCAGCTGTGGTCAGGGTATGACCTGCGGCTACAACAGAGGAAAACGATACTTGCTTTGACTTTGAGAAAGTCATTGTCAATTCTTGTGTGGAGAGAGGGTGGAAAAGACCTTGAAGTCACCTAACCTTTGTCCAGGGGCTGCATCGCTTTGAGACAGTAAGATCCGTTTACCCCTTGCTACAGCTCTGCCTGTGTTTACCATTTAGGGCTGAGACCTTTTCCCAGCTCCGGGCCCTTAGCCATTCAAAACAAACCAACACAGGCGGTGGACAGGCTGTGGGTAGGGCACGTTCCGGTTTCTGGTTTTAAGACAGGAGAGGAAGCCTTCTGGGGTGCTCAAACCAGTATTTACATGGTTCTCTTCCTCTGCTGGGTGCTGTGTGATCTAAAATATTAGTCACAATAGTGACTAGAACTTCTGCAGCCGTGCTGGGACCACAAGGGGGAAGTGTGAGGGCAGAGCAGAAAGAATTTTGGCCCCTGATGGCATCACTGAGCCACTGGGCCACACCCTTAGTTCACCTTCCTCCAGGCTCCTTACTAGATATGTGACACCTGTCACCATTTAAACACATTGATATGCAGCTGATATTATCCTCACTGATGTGCACTCAGATGCCCCTGGGATCAGAGGACCCTATGCCTGAATCAGCCATCCTGAGAACGGCATTCCCAGACCTGCCCTCTTCCTTCCTCACCTTTTCTGGATACTCCTTTCCCTAGACAGGATCCCATTCTACCCCATTTCTAATACACCGATAAATTCTACAACATACCCCAATTCTATTATTTAAAAGTGTTCTTAAAACACTTTTGACCCCCTCTGGTGTACCAGATACTTTGTGGGGCTCCAGGGACTCAAAAATGAAGGCTTGAAAACAGTATGGAGATGCCTCAAAAAATTAACAATAGAACTACCATATGAGTCAGCAATACCGCTTCCAAATATAGTACAGTGCATATAAAGGGAACCAAACAGTAACTGAAAGACATTTCTGCACGCCCATGTTCATGGCACAATTACCAGGACATGGGAGCAACATGTATCCATCAGAAGAAGGGTTAATAAAGAAACTGTGAGATAGCCACTTGCACACACACACACACACACACACACACACACACACACACACGATATTCCATTGTATACATTGCCATTAGCAATGTATTTTGGTAATATGTAAAATATCATTCAGAAATAAAAAGAAGGAAATCCTGCCATTTACAAGAGCATGGCTGAAACGTGAAGGCAGCATGCCAAGTGAAATAAATCAGACGGACAAAGCCAACTTCACTTCACTTACACATGGAATATAAAATGTTGAGCTCATAGAAACAAAAGGTAGAATGGCATTTGCCAGTGGCTGGGGTGGGCGGGTAAGGGAGGAGGTGTTTGGCAAAGGGCATGGTGTTGTGATCATGAGATGAGGAAGTTCTGGGACCTAAAGCACAGCTTGGCAACTATAGTGAACCATTCTGTCCTGTATACTTGAAACCTGCTCACAGCACATCCTAAAAGCTCTCTGCCACACACACAAAACACCGTGACAGATGAGCTCACTAACTGATGGCGGTAATCATGTCGCAATTATACGCATGTATCAAATCATCACGTTGTGCACTTTCAATTGTGACAACCTCATTTGTCAATTATACTTCAGGAAAGCTGGATAAAAGCAGAGCCTTGAGGAATGTGTGATGGGGGAGACACCTGCTGGGGAGTAGGTGGGGCTGCATGGCAAACACTAGGCAGGGGTACATGCTGGTGAGGGGGAGCACCGAGGACAGGGCAGAGGGCCTGGGCTGGGACAGAGCAAGCACGAAGCCCCTCAGAAAAGAAACGCATTCTTGGAGGGAGAGTAGAACATTGCAGGCATAAAAAGAGTGAGGGACAAATGCCTATGCAATTAAGGAGAGGAACAATGGCAACGTCACCGTAAACAATGGTGGCAGCTAACAGTTCCAGGTTACAGTGAACCAGAAGATTTTGAGTGCTTTCTGAGTGTCAACTCAATTCTCCTCCCAAATCTCTAAAGCAGCTCATAGTCCTCGCCTCATCTTATGGAAAGTAAGCAAAAGGCATCAAGAGGTTAAATGACACAGGAAGTGGTGGCAGTGGCAGGACTGAGGCAGGGCAGCCCCTCACATTCCTCAGCCATCTGCACTGGTGCTTCTCACGGTGGGGGCCAGAACAGCAACACCTGCAGCCCTGAGAAGGCGTTCCCAAGCCAGATCTCAGCATATTCTCAGACCTACTGAGTCAGACCTGCAGGGTGAGGTCTCAGCAAGCTTTCCGTGTAATTCTGTTGGCTGCTAATGTCTGAGAGCCCCATGAGCATGTGCTGAGGAGGCACAGGCTGCTCAGAGGAGTCACAGCAGTGGGGAGAGAAGCTGCACATGGTGTCAATAGCCCCGTGTTTCATCCTAAGGAGGGTGGGCTTTGTTGTACAAGCATAAGGGTGGGGGCGAGGCAGGGAAGGGGCATCATTGAGCTTTGTTCTCTGGGACCAGGTCTAGGGCATCATTGCTAGTAATGGACAAGAAAGAGTACAGGACGGAAGGGAGCCCAGGGAAGAGGCTGAGGCAATGATCCAGACAGACAGCTATAGGAGCTGTGCTCAGGCCGCGGCTGCGTAGAGAGAAGGAAGAGGGACGGAGGCAAAGGCAAATTGTGATAACCATTGGACGTGGGATCTGAGTGGGCAGAGGTGTCTGGGATCATTCTGGAGATTTTGGCTTCAGAGGTCAGGGACATGGTGGAGCTATTTAGCCAGATTAAAACTGCTGGAGGAGGAACAATTTTGGCAAGGAAGATCATCAGCTCCACTTGGGACCTGTGAAGATCAAGGTGATCATGGGACATCAGGATGTAGGTTTCAGGATGCAGTGAGAGAGAAGGACCTGGTGCTCAGGACAGGGTCAAGGCTAGATATGCAGCTCTGACATGCACCAGCTCAAATACAACAGCTGAAGCCACAGACATAACAAAGGCTTCTTATGGAATGAGCAGAAGGAAGGGGAGAGAAAGCTAATTTGGGAAGACCACTGACTTTCTACAGAATAGATTTATTTTTATTTATTTATTTATTTATTTATTTATTTATATTTTTTTAAATAGAATCTCACTGTGCAGCCCAGGCTGACCTCTAACACTGGATCTTCCTGCCACAGCCTCCTGTGCAGGGATCACAGGTATGCGCAACACTGCCCAACTAAAACACTGACATTTAAGGGACTCTTAGAGTAAGTTATCCAAGGAGGTTCAGAAGCAGTGCTTGGAGAGAGAAAAAAATAAAGGTGATAACATTTCAAAGTCAAAGGGTGAGGAATGTTGGAGAATGGTTAAAGAAAGACAGGGTTGGCAGCAGTTCCATGTGTTAAGAGGTGTTAACTGGTAAGGCTTAGAAGAAACACTGGCCTTTGCATTGAGGAGGTCACAGGTGAACTCAGTAGGTGCAGTTCCAGTAGAGGGATGTGAGCTGAAGCCAGATTTACGGGTAGATTTATTCTGTAGGTGAGTAGTGTCTGCCCCGTGCCGTGCTTTGTGCTTGGCGTTGGGGGTAGGCTGATGAACAGGATGTACTTGTGTCTGGTCCTTACTCATAGTAGGAAAGACAGAAGAAAAACAGAAATTACAAAATTCATTATGGAATCCCAACTAAACAGAGTGCTCTGGTGAAGACAAGGCGTATAAATGTCTTGCTGTCAGGAACGCAGTGCAACACTAACCCAGAAGAGAGCTGTGAGGGAACTGAAGGCACAGTGAAGTTGGGTCCACATGATGAGCAGGAAAGAGCCGGGGAAAGGGAGATGGAGAACAAGCTAGGAAGAAGGGTGGCAGGTGTAAACACCCTCAGGCAGGAAGAGCTTTAGCATGTTCCAGAAACGGAAGGAATCAGGGTGGCTAAAACAAAGCTCACATGGAAGAGAGTGGCAAAACATAGGTTGAGGACCAGGCTTATGGGCCAAGGTAGGGATTTGAGACTTTATCCCAACAAGTCATAGGAAATCACTGAAGTTAGAACTTTAAATGTTACGTGACACATGTATTTCGAAAAAGATGACTTCGATGACTTGTGGGGAATGACTCAGAGAAGGGAAGGGTAAGAATGAATTTGGGGCCAAGGAAGGAATTATTACAGTCCAGGATGGTGGTCCCTCAGGCGTCTGCCAGCTTGTCATGCTGTGGGGATTTCCATGTTGCTGGGATGCTGAAAGCTATGCCACTGGTATTTCAGATGCCAGCAGGGTGACCCCATGGTGGACAGGTTTCATTTGAGCTTCCAGATTAAGATTGACTAGGGAGAAGGACCCAGCAGCCTTCGTCTGAAACAATCCACCACTGGAAAGCCTACGAATAGTGGAGAAGCACTGACATGGTGCCAGGCATGGCACAGTGTTGGGGAGTGTTTCGTTCTGTTGTGCATAGGGTCACTATGAGTTAGATCTGACTGGCACATGACAACAAAAGGATGGTGGCATCTTAGACCAGGGTTGTGACAGTGTGCAGGTAGGTGCACATGAGTAGACTGGAGTTATTTAGAAGGTGGAGTCAGGAAGCCTGGCTGGGCTGATTGACCAGGGTACAGAGAGAAGAGAGGCTGGGGTGAGATTGGACTCTGGTTCCCTCTGCATCCATTCATGGATAGTCCCACAGGACCTCTGGAATGGCAGAACACATGCCCCTGTGTTCCAATGGGTCAAGGCTAAGTTCAAATGACTTTTGTTGTTGTTGTTAGGTGCTGTCAAATTGGGTCAGACTTTGGTAGGGCTGAAATGAGCAACTAGAAAACAGGGCTTACCATGCCTTTTCCTAAGGGGGGGTCTCATCCCTTAGAGATGAAATGATTCCTTCTAAGCAGACCCCTTGAAAATCTCCTTGGGTTCGTTCTTTCTTTCTTTCTCTTTCTTTCTTTCTTTCTTTCTTTCTTTCTTTTTTTCTTTCTTCCTTTCTTTTTTGTTTTTTGGTCATGCTGCTTCTGGAATTGTGTCCTATGGGAGCAGGAGCCACTGCAAGTGGTTTCTCACTGGGATACCTCATGCAGTCTTCTGGGTGTTCATAAAATACATTCAGCACAGGGTGAGCAAGTCGAGATTCCCAAATGCTAATCTCTACTCCATTGCATTTCCCTCTCATAATTTTGTCAATTTTAGATAAGTACACTGGACTTCTATTGCCAGGATTATGGCAAGCTAAGTGCCTAGATTGGCCCTCCCACTGCAAACTACTGGAAGTCTTATATAAAATATATTTATAGGCCAGGGGTGGTGGTGCATACCTGTAATCCCAGTGACTTGGGAGGCTGAGGGAAGAGGATCGTAACTTCAAGGCCAGAGGTAGCCTGTGCAACTTAGCAAGACCCTGACTCAAAATTTAAAAAATAAAAAGGAGTTGGTGGTACAGCTCAGTTGTAGAACACTTGCCTAGCATGCACAAGACCCTGGGGTCAATCCCTAGTAATGAGAAAAAAAATCAATCAATCAATAAAAGAGAGCACAAGAGACACAAGAACAAAACTAATTTATCCATATTGCTGCAAGTAGATAGTGCTGTAGTTTGGGTCTTAATGTTCCCCAAGGGCTCACATGTTAAGAGCCTGATCACAAGCTTGGTACTATTGGGAACGGACAGAACCTTTAAGAGGTGGGGACTAGCAGGAGGTTAAGATCTTTGGGGGTATGCCCTTAAAGGAGACTCTGGGACCCTGGCCTCTTCCTCCTTATTTGGTTATTTATTTATTTATTTATTTATTTTATTTCTCCCTGGCCATGAGTGAGGGCTTTGCTCTGCCATGCACTCCCTGCTGTGATGCTGTGCCTCACCCTAGGCCCAGAAGCAATGGGGTCACTCAGTTATGCACTGAAACCTCTGAAACCGTGAGCCAAATAACTTGTTTCCCTTTAAAAATTTAAAAGTTCTCTTTAAAAGTTGTCTCAGGTATTTGTTAGAGTAACAGAAAGCTGACAGATACAGATAGGCTCCATTTTTCATATCCCAAACTCTCCTTCATATTTTTTTATGTCTTTACTTCTAATACTCTATAGCACTGTAGGATAACTACAGTTGGCAGTAATTAGTTGAATATTTCAGAATAAAATGTTCCTAACACAAGGAAATCATCTATGTTGGAGGTGACAGATATGTTAATTACCCTGATCTGATTATTACACATTGCATGTATGTATGTATGTATGTATGAATATATGCATATATGTATGTATCTGTAGTACTGGAGGATTAGATCCAGGGCTTTGCCCATGGTGGGCCACTGAACTGTATCCTCAGCCCCCTGTTTTTGTTTTTGTTTTTTGTTTTTTAATTTTTATTTTGAGACAGAGTCTCACTAAGTTGCACAGGCTGCCTCCTGCTTCAGCCTCCCAATAGCTGGGATTACAGGAGTGTGCCATGGTGTCTGGCTATATACCTATATTTAAATGTCACACTGTACACCATAAATATGAGCAATTACTATGTGCCAATTAACAAATAAAATTATACTGAAAAAATAGAGTTTAACATAAGTCTGTTTGGAGTCCAAGAAGAAGAGAAAGAATGACTATTTAAACAGATAATGTCTACAAATTTTCCAAAAGTGATGAAAGATACCAACACTCATATCCAACAATCCCAAGAAGAATAAATGAAAAACCCACAACCAGACACATCTTAGTCAATCTGCAGAATGCCAACCACAATGTTTTAAAGGCAGCAAAGAGAAATGGTGGTACCTTTAAGTGGTAAACATTTATGCAGCTTACTTCTCATTAGCAACAAATATGCCTGAAGATAGTGGTAAGGCACTGCCATGTGCTGAAAGAAAGTTACTGCTCTCTTAGAATTATATACTTAAAGAAAACATCCTTTAAGAATAAGAGAAACAGCCAGTTGTAGTGGTCCATGCCTCTTATCCCAGCACTCAGGAGGCTGAAGTAGGATGACAAGTTTGAGGCCAGCCTGGGCTACATAGTCAGACTCTGTCTCAAAAAACAAAAGTAAACAAACAAACAATAAAAAAGAGGAAGAAAAATAAAGACATCAGCCAACAACAAACTGAGTTTAGCACATGCAGACTCTCATTAGAGGAAATTTTTAGAAGTTATTGTTTTAGACAGGAAGAGAGAACCTAGACAGAAGAACAAAGAAAATGAAAACCAATTTCCTCAGTGTGTCATTGAGGAAATAACATAGATTTGTAGTATGATATCTTCATATCTTGCTGCCATCTCTTACTATCTGGGAAACGTGAATCAACCTCTCAGAGTCTTGGTTTTCTCATTTTAAAAATTCATGTAACGGTACCACTCATACATAGTATTTGTGAAGAATAAATGAGCAAATACATTTAGATGTTCTCAACATAGCTTCTGCATCTGGAAGGTGTCAGATAAATGTTAATTTCTTATCCCTTTGAAAATTAGTGAAAAAATAAATAAGATTCTGTTAGCCACAAAGACTGACTCCGTTTGCTTCATTTCTGAGATAAAATCATGACTCTTTCATATGGTAGGAATGTGTGCTACAGAGCTGGGGCTTAGTGGTTATTTTCTTTCCATCTTTCCAGGATCAACCCTTAGATCTTTTAAACAAAATATTTACGGTTTCTTTATTTAAGAAATACTGCGTGTGTACACACATGCCCCAGGGATATATCCTGGATTCCAGTCTAACTCACTGCTTTAAAATCCTTTGTGGTCTCAGTTTTATGGAGGTCAAAAGCATGTGCTGGCGCACCCACAGTGCAAGACCGCCTCTACTGCCCCTTCTTCCCCACGTCCTTCCCCACGTCCTTCCCCAGGGCTCTCCATCCAGCCAAGAGACGGTGACTTGCAAATGCCCATCTGCAGTGTGTGTCATGCCAACCCCATCCTGAGAGACCCCATTCCAACTCTACCCATAACTTGACAGTCAGTTACCCTAAGGACTGAAAAGGGAAAGTCCAACCAATAAAAGATGGATGAGAAAAGTTAACATAGTCTCTTTTTAGATCTCTGCCTAACTGTCATTTGGCAACAATTTGGAGGAACAGATAAGCCCAGAGACAATCTTTTGACACTGTCAAGGATACAAAAAGCACTGGTGCTAATGTCGTAAGAGCTGGCTTGGTATCCTAACTCTGCCATTTGCTGCTTCTGTGTCCTTGGGCAAGCCACTCAACCTCTCTGATTTTATCTTCCTCACTTGTAAATTGGAGATGATAATTGTATCTTATTTGTAGAGCATTATACAGTTATTAAGTGCTTCTGCTGCCATAATTTCATTTAATATGCATAGTTGGGTATATCATTTCCAATGTTAATACCTCATTGCTTTGCTGTAAAGATTTAAAAGCAGAGCCTGGGAACTGCTGTGTAAACAGCAACCGGCTTCACCAACAGGAAGGATTATCAGCAGGGCTTGACATTTTATCCCGTTAAGAGAGTGGGCTCTGCAATCCAAGCATCTGGACTTGAATTCTGATTCTCTCCTTACTGTGTGACCTTGAGCAAGTGGCTGAGTTACTATAAGCCTCGGTTTCCTCCTTCTAGGTTGAGGAAGATAACAACAGTACTATTTCATATTATGGGGCTGGAGTTTAGCTCGTTTGGTAGAGGGCTGCTCTGCACTCCCTGAGGCCCTGGGTTTGATCCCCAGCACTGGGGGTGGGAGAAGGACATGACAATCCATTCCAGAAGCAATCCCCAAACAGTCAGCCATTGAAAACCCTCTGAGTGTGGCTATGAGTTGGACTTGATTTGACAGCACCTAACATCATCACCATCTCAGTACAAGGCTTTGCACATGGTGGGCACTAAGTAAAGGAAGAAGATTGACTTGAATCCACACAGAGTCAGGTGAGCAGGTGTGGGACCACACACACATGCTCCGACACTCCCTCTCCATCCTTTCCTCTGCATGGTGGCCTCCACCCTCCACATTACTTGGCAAATATTTGCAAAGGGAGGGCAGGAGCTCTAGATATCAGGACACATTGGGGTTATTGTTTCTATAAAATGACAATGCCTCATTTTTTCCATTCTTCTGTTTTAAACTCTGTCCCTTTCAGGGGACTCTCCAGGCTGTTTTGGATGGAAGCACAACCCAGGGTCACAGTTGGCCTACAATCCTTTCTCCCTTCTTCCTGAGAGTTTTGCTCTGGCAGGCTGACAGCTCTGGACTGTGGGCAGCCTCCCAGTCTCACTGCCCTAACTAGACTGTTAGATCCACCCTGTTGATAAAATAGGTTCTCCCTAAGTGACAAAAGCCTTCAAGGCCTGAGCTGATGCTAAATGGGCCTATTATAATCACCTAAGAGGCAATGGGGGCTGGGGTTTAGCTCAGTAGAGAACTGCTCTGCGGTCTTTAAGGCCTTGGGTTCAACCCCCAGCACTGCAAAAATGGGAGAAGGACATGGCAATCCACTCCAGAAGCAATCAACCATTGAAAACTCTCTGAAGATTGCTATGAGTCAGGCCCAACTGGATGGCATCTAGCAACAATAACAACAAGAGGCAAATGATTAATCCAGCCCAACATAATGAAAAGATGGATATTACATAGTTGTAAAATAATAGAAGCCACTGTTATTTAAAAGGCTTTCCTTAGGTGGGGTGGAGCACACCTGTACTCCCAGCACTCAGGAGGCTGAGGCAGGAAGATTGCAAGTTCCAGGACAGCCTGGACTACATAATGAGTTCAAGGCCAGCCTGGGCTTTATACCAAAACCCTGTCTCAAACAAACAAGCAAATAAACAAACTATATAAATAAGTAAACAGGTAGCTTTACCTTCAGTAGGGACTTTCACATTGTTCCTGTCTAATTCCTTCTTTGTCACTGCCCTAGGAGACTTGAAGGGCAGCTATTTTATAGCCGAGGCTACTGAGGCCTGCAATAGCAAGTGCTGAAGCTGAACTGCAACATGCTCTTCTTGCCCCGCACCCAACACTACTGGTAAGTGTGGCTACCAGAGCTCTCAGACTCACCCGCCCGCCTGATTCTGGCCTCCTGGGCCCAGGCACGGAGACGACAGTATCAGGTCTTATGTTGCACTGGCTTTAACACTGAGGTTGGAACAGGACAGGAAGGCAGGAGGCATGGCTTAGAAATTCAACTTGGGTTTCAGCCCAGAACACAAGAATGCACCTTCTGGGGCATGAATCAGGCCCAGTCGCTGGGAGTTCCTAGGCCAAGTGGGCAATGCAATGGGCACGTGTGTCCTCTGGGCAATAGCAAGACAGCTGTGGCTGTCACCGTGCTGGTTGACATCTCTTTCTACAGCTCTTCTGGGACAGCTCAGCCCCAGAGATTTCACAGGAGGCACAGAGAGCCCGTGGGACTGCTTGGGTTGAATGTGCACATAAGGCTGGGGCAGAGAGAGCCAGGCTGCCCATCAGTATTCAGGCCACACCACAGCTAAGCTGAGAGCAGCTGCCTTTTGCCCTATAATAGGGCTGAAAAGAAACAGGTGACAGAGCTGGAGGAGTCCAGCAGTGAGCCTGTTGCTCAAAGGGCGGCATCTGGGCTTCTCCTCTCTTGTTTTGGTTGGTTCTTCCTGGAGGACCACTTTGTGAGCAGAGGGAGAACCTCTGATGGTGCCCTGCCTGCTTCCACACAATGCTATCTGAATGGAACATGCTCCATGTAATACACCCCAGATCCACGCTGACTCTAGAAACCTTCGCACACGTGCCAAGACAGGGCCGGTAGTGCTTGCTCCTATCCAGCTGCACCCTGCCTGGACAGAAGAGAAAGGAGGAAATCAGGGCTCTTTGCTGGGAGAAGTGTCACATCCTTTCAGGTGGTAAACTGAGTCAGTAAAGGCCAGTAGGAGGAGGAGATGATGCTCAGAAATAGTGGTAGAGTTAAGGTACATCTTTATAAGATGCACCCTCTTCTGGGAAGATCTGTTGTTGTTGTTGTTGTTGTTGTTGTTAGGTGCCATCGAGTCGGTATCCGACTCATAGCGACCCTCTGTACAACAAGGGAAACACTATTGTCAGTGCTTCTCTGATGTTCATCGGGTTTTCAATGGCAGATTGATTTTTGGGAGGGGGTTGCCAGGTCCTTCTCCCAAGCCTACAGCTTCTGGTGTTCCCAGGCGGTCTCCCATCCAGGTACTAACCAGGCCCGACCCTGCTTAGCTTCCAAGATCTGATAGGATCTGCTGCCACAGGGCTACACTGCAGTCTGGGAAGATCTTTCCTGGCTTTATTTCCAAACATAACGGTCCTCAAACCTTGTCTGTCAGATGGACTAAAAGACCCTCATGGCACATTTCTCCCAGGACTTCCTGTCACCACCTACCTGCTGAGTTCCACCATCCTCGCAGGCACAGCTCAGTTCCACCCACCTAGTTAAGCCCTCTCCAAAGCCCAGATTCTTTCTGGAGTCCATAGAGCCCGTGCAGTCACTACACGTGTCGTCAGGGGTGATCTGCCTCCTCTGAGCTGTCTGGTCTAAAGAAGCGGGGTGCCCCTGGTTATTTCTCCCCACACAATGCACTGTACAAAGGCTGTGCTCCGTTTGGGTTTTGGTTTTTTGGCATTACCATTCAACAAACCAGACTTGGCCCCTAAGGTGTGAGAAAATTCAGACAGGATGTGTGTCACGAATGGCTTGCTCTTCAGCACAGGCTACAATTTCCATCCTACTTCCAACTCCAGTAAACACAGCCTGTGTGCTTAACACAAAACTTTTAGTCTGTAATGTGTGATTACATAATGGAAGCATAGAAACTGTTTTTCACTAACCATCATTTTACTTATCAGTTTCTTTTTGTGTCTGTTTCTGATTCAAGCTGTGGTTCAGCAGATTAAAATCTCATTCCCCTTAAAAGCCGTTTGGTGTCTGACTTTTTCACTGAACTTTCCTACCTGGGTTTGTGCCTGGGGCCACTCACGGAGGATGGAGCTGGAGGATTCAAGCTACCATTCCTCAGGGGTATTAACATAGTTCTTTTACTGAGCAGGCCCCACAATCCAAGGACTCAGCCCTTTGTAGGGAGCCAGTCTGGTGCGGGAGGATAAGCCAGGAGTGGATGTGTGACTCTGGACAAGCTGTTTAACTTCTCTGAGCTTTGGTCTCCTCATCTATAAAATTAACATGTAAGACATCAGTTAAAAACAATGCTTGGCACATGGCAGGCATGTGATATGCCAACTTGTCAAACATGTTGTTGTTGTTGTTAGGTGCCATCAAATTGTGTCTGACTCATAGGATTTTCAATGGCTGATTGTTTCGGGATTGCCTTGGGAGTGGATTGCCATGTCCTTCTCCCATTTTTGCAGTGCTGGGAGTTGAACCAGAGACCTCAGAGACTATAGAGTGGAGCTCTACCAACTGATCTAAATCCTAGCCTGCTGTCAAGCATAGGGCCAGTGAAAGCCTACTGCGTGTCTTACCACTTTCCCCACTGACTTTATTCCCAGACATAAGCTGCATCTACAAAGGCAGAACCCTAAGCCCTAAGCAAACTTGGACCCCCAAAATCTGAGTGCCAGGAGATGCATCAGGGACTAGGGGAGCCCATGGACAGGGTGATGACAAGCAGTGGAAAAAGAGCCAGGGGACACACCATAGATGACAGAGGTGCTGGAAGGAGCGTGCTGGAGAATAGAGTATACTTGGCACTATTGTGGCCAGGACACATTTATTCTGAGAATAAATTGCTTGCACCCAAGTAAATGCAGTATCAAGCTGCAGCAAGATACCAAGAGGGGACAGAAGAGCTCAACCAGTATAAATCAAGAACAGCAACTGTGATGGTGACCCAGTCCCTGCCTGCCAGAGAAGATCCACAACTCTCTGCCTGGGAGGGACCCATGGTCAAAGCTAAACTTATACTCTCACAGTATGTGTGAAATTAGTGGAAAAGCTTAATTTAGTAGTTTGGTGAATTCCATTAGCAGTTTTTCCATGGTATATAATTAAGCTACTTTCAAGCAAGTCCTTTTTGGCTAAAGGCTCTAGTTAAGAGTCCTAATGAAACATGGTTCACATGATGCTATATATGCCAATCCATCAGATTCTAGAATATTCTGGCAAGGCAGCTATGCTTGTTTCTTACAATGACATCTCTGTCTAAACAACAGAGGAGAGATTAGAGAGCCCAGAATCAAGTCCTAGCCCTAAAATTATGTGGCTGTGAGTGTGTTACACCCTTGATGCTGGAAATGGTGGGCGACAAACCCCCTTGAGTACTTCTAGGAAAGCTCATTTGATTGAAGCAGAGAATTAAAAATAAATAAATAAAACAGATAGTAACAAAGAATGACAGTGGAAGGATGCCCAAAGGGAGAAGACAGCTGTCGACAAGGCTACCGTGAGCACAGGGAGGCTGAGGCAAAGCGTCATCCTAGGACTTCCCACAGCCAGTGTGAGCACAGACCTGCCTTTTGGGAGGATGAAAACATTTGCAGTGTGAATATATTTAATGCCACTGAACTGTTCACTTAAAGTGGCTTAAATGATAAATTTTATGTTATACATAAAATTTTTTTTAATCAAGATACAAAAAAAAAAAAGCCCACCCCAAATTCCAACTCTCATCCCATTGAAGATATTAACACAAAAATAGCATCAAGCAGAATTGGAGTGGGTGGGCTTCTCTCCGTGGGGCTTTGTGGGAAGGCACTGTGCATGCACCTGGGTAACCATGCTGAAGGCCTCATGAATCAGCACCTGCATCCAGCAGATATGATTCATTCTTTTCTTTTCTCTTCTCTTCTCTTTTCTTTCTCTTTCTTTCTCTCTCTTTCTTTCTTTTTCTTTCCTTCCTTTCCTTTCTTTTCCTCTCCTCTTTCTTTCTTTCCTTCTTTCTTTCCTTCATTCCTTCTTTCTTTCCTTCTTTCTGTTTCCTGTCAGGGTCTCCCTATGTAATCCAGGCTGACCTTGAACTCACTATGTAGCCCAGGCTGGCCTTGAACCCATGATCCTTCCACCGCAGCCTCCCGAGTGCTCGGATTATAGGTGTGTGCCACCATGTCTGGCTGCCATCTTTACTGAGGATGTCAATTCAACTCAAACTCTAGGAGACTTTGAAACCCAAAAGCCACCAGAGGACCTGGCATCAGCAGAAAGATCTAGCCCCTTATGCTGAGCAGTCTGTCTCTCCCAATGAGTTCTCCCAGAGATTAATTTCTGGCCATGATTCAGAGGCCTGGACCCTCAGAAGTGAAACTGCCCGGAGCCTGGCTCCCTTCCCCAGCCCCACTATGTGTTCATCTGGGGCCAGTGGCTGCTTGGGAGACTTGGCCTTGAGGAGAAAGCCTCTAGCTGTTCAATCCTGCCCAGCTGTACAAAGGCTAGCTTTGACCTGCCACCTCCTCTTGCCCAGTGAAAAACAAAACCTTGGTAAAGACCCAAGTAGTCTCTCTGGCCTCTTTACATGACCTCTCTGACCCATTCATGCCCCCAGAAGGTCATGCAACCTGGCGCTGCCATGAGGAGGGGGCACAAGGCTATCTCTGCTGCACATGCCACCCAGCCTGGGCCTTTCATGCTCCAGAAGCTTCCTCGACTCCAGGGCTCCAAGAACATTTCCCAGCTCTTCCTTTGCCAACTTCATGTTACTAAGTAAAAGTCCTCCAGGCAGCTCTCTGTGGAGCTCTGCTAGAAACCAGCCCAAGCCAATTGGTGGCATAGGCCCCTACCAGGGACCCTCAAGGAGGCAGGCACTCTCAGCATGGCCAACCCCTTGCCCACCGAACTAGGCACTCTGCACATGAGCCCCACCTTGAATGCCTTCCCCTTGCCCTCTGCCTTGCCAGAGGCAACCATTCTTCTCTCCAGCTCAAACCCCATCTCCTCTGTGAAGCTGCATGAAAATGCTTCACCTGCTCATCTATAAACACCAACACCACTCGCTGTCCTTTTAGCTCATCCTTTGCTATAAGCTGAATTGTGGCCCCTCTAAATGCACCTCCAATGTGTCTGACAGCTTGTCATGCTGTGGGGCTTGCATGTTGTTGTGATGCTAAAAGCTACGTCACTGGTATCTCAGATGCCAGCAGGGCCACCCATGGTGGACAGGTTTCAGCTGAGCTTCCAGACTAAGGCAGACTAGGGAAAAGGACCCGGCAGCCCACTCCCAAAATAATTAGCCATTGAAAACCCTATGAACAGCAGAGAAGCACTGTCAAACATAGTGCCAGAAAATGAGCTCTCCAGGCTAGAGGGCATTCAAAAAATGACTGAGGAAGAATTGCTTCCTCAAAGTAGAGTTGACCTTAAAAGACAGGAATGGAGTAAAGCCCTGGAACCTCCTTTTGCTGATGGGGTATGATTCAAATTGAGAAGAAACACAGTGGCTGCAATATTGGGCTCAAACATAACAAGATCATGTGCATGACACAGTGTTGGATAGTGTTTTGTTCTGTTGTACATAGGGTTGCTATGAGTTCAATCCAACTGACGGCACCCCACAACAACAACAAAAAGCACAGGCTGAAGCCCTAATCCCCAAGGAGATGGAGTTTAGAGATGGGGTGTTTAGGAGGTAGTTAGATTCAGATGAGATTATGAGGGTGAAGACTTTCTTGTGGGACTTGTTGCGAGGTGCTGTGGATTTGGGTCTGACTCATAGCAACCCTCATAGGGTTTTCAATGGCTGATTGTTTCAGGACTGCTTTGGGAGTAGATTGCCAAATCTTTTTCCCATTTTTGCAGTATTGGGGATTGAACCCAGGTCCTCATACAGTGTGGAGCAGGTGCTCTACCAACTGAGCTAAACTCTAGCTCTTATGGGGCTATTGCCCTGATAAGAAGAGATGAAAATGAGTGTGAGCTGTCTGGAGCTTTCTCTCTTTATCTCTCTCTCTCCCTTTCAGATGAGGACATAGTAAGAAAGTAGCTGTGTGAGAGCTAAGAAGACAGCCCTCCCCAGAGACCAGCCACACTGTGATCTTAGACTTCCAGCCTCTAGGACTGCAAGAAAATAAATGGCTGTCATTGAAGCCCCCAGTCTATGCTATGTTGTTATAGGAGCTCAGCAGACCACATCCCCCAAGGGGACCCGCTGGAGTGGGACCACACCCATCCCTCTTAAACCACATCCCTCAAGGGCCCTTTGCTTACACAGCTTGTTGTTGTTGTTAGGTGCCATCGAGTCGTGTCTGACTCATAGCGACCCTCATAGGGTTTTCAATGGCAGATTGTTTTGGGATTGCCTTGGGAGTGGGTTGCTACATCCTTCTCCCATTTTTGCAGTACTGGGAATGGAACTTGGGACCTCAGAGACTGCAGAGCGGCGCTCTACCTACCTACAGCAGGGACTCAGTAATCACAGGTGCCAACTAGGTGAGTGATTCTGTCCCTGCCTGCTGGGGAATTGCAGTCCAAGACTGACCCCAAGAAGGACCAACAAAGGGAGGGGGGCACCCAGATAATGGGACTCAGCAGCAAACCTAAAGACAGGTAAAGTCACCATCCCACGCAGGGCCACATGAGCCCTGATTGTCCTGCCTCTTGGTAGCTCTGAGATGCTCACTTAAGGTGGTCCAGCAGGTAACTATCCTCATTTCACCCAGGAGGGAAGGACTCAGGGGTAATCCTGATGACAATAGCTGGTTGGAGCAGAACTGGGCCCTGAGCAAAGCCCTCAGAGAAGGCTAAGGAATGGCTGAGGACATGGCCCTGAAGCCAGGTTGTGTGGGCTCAAATCCCAGCTCAGCCTCTTATTAGCTGTGTGACCCTAGGCAAGTTTTTCCACCTCTCAGAGCCCTGGCTCCCTCCTGTGTAAAATAGGAGGATGATGACCATGGTGCCCATTTCGTAGGGTGTCTTAAGGACCAGATGATGTCACTCCCACCAAGCCCTGGGCCATGCCTGGTGCCTTTCCATCCAGCCTTGAGCTGCAGCAGCCAGAGGGCTCCTGGGAAGCTTGTGGGAAGTGGTCTCCGTCCCCCACCAGCCCCAACCCAATCTTTCCTCCCAGTGGCCTGAGGATGTGTGGCTATGTAGGGCAGCCAGCGGGGCCCAGCTCTGTCCATTGACGCAGAGAGCGCTGGCTGGCTGGCTGCAAATCGGGGAGCTCAACACAGAGCAATCTCTAAAGTAAACAAAGTGAAAATAAACCAATCGCCCAGGTAATAGGAGATTTTCCTCTTGTCTGCACTGGTAATTGAGCCATTGTAGGCAACCTCCTACTTTCCCTGGTGCTGCTGTGAGTTAGTTAAAAAGGGAGTGCCCACAGTGGCCTGGCCAGAACCCTAAACACAGCTTCTGGGAGGAGGGCAGCCCCACCCATGGGCCCCTGGGTCAGTACTCTTGCTGCCACTCTCAAAAGTGTCTCGAGTTGGATGCCAGGGCTTCCCTGGGTCGTGGGGCACCTGACTTGCAGCACCTATGCTGAGCCTCAGGCTTCTCACCTCTCTGGCTCATCCTGGTGAGTCACAATTCCACAGACCCAGGGAAGCATCGCGAGCCCGTCCAGCCTCACTGCTGGGCCTCCCCTGGGTGAAGCACCATTTCAGCGTCTGTGGTTTGGATGTGGCCTGAGTGTCCCTAAAGGTTCATGTGTTGAAATTTAGTCCCCACTGAGAGGTATTAAGAGGGTGAAATCTTTTATTTATCTACTTTTTTGTAGTGCTGGGAATGGAACCCAGGACCTTAGGCAGGTTAGGCAAGCTCTCTGCTACTGAGCTACAACCACAGGCTTTGTGTTTTTGAGGGAGGGTCTTGCTAGGTAGCCCAGGGTGGCCTTGAAATTGCAATTTTCTTGCCTCCTGAGTGCTGAAATTATAGGTGTGTGCCACCATGCCTGGCAAGAGAGTGGAATCTTTTCCTTTTGTCCAGTATTGGGGGAGTTGAACCCAGGGTCTCATACATGCTAGGCAAGTGACCTACCATGAATTGAACCCATAGCTTCTTAAATTTTTTTTTTTCTATTTCAAGATAAGGTTTTGCCAAATTGCATAGGCTGCTTCTAGCCTAGAACTCTCAATTCTCCTGCCTCAGCCTGCCAAGTAGCTGGGATTATAGGCATGTGCCATGGTACCCGGCAAATCTTAAACCAACCATGGTGTTAGAGATGGGGCCCTTGGAAGGGCACTAGGATTACATAAGGCCATTAGGGTAGATCCCCCATGACTGAACCCTCATGGCTTTAGAAGAAGAGGGAGAGAGATCAGAAGAAATACATCCCCATGCCCATTTCCTATCTCTTGCCACACCATAGCTACACCACCTGGGACTCTGCCAGTAAGAAGGCCATCACAAGAGGCAGAACCACTGGGGCCTGCCTGACCTTGGCCTTAGAACCTCCAGAATCATGGACCAGAAAAAAACTCTTTACCTTCAATCTTACCAAGTCTGGTGTTACTACCAAGAAAATGAGCTGACACATCCTCCCTCCCACAAGTTTTCAGGCCCAGCCTCCCTAGGCCTGGCTCAGGCAACGCAGACCTTTGTAAGAACAAGGCATGTTTGGCACAGATTTGGTGGGGACAGAGGTCCACCTGCTTCTGCGTCCTGGCATCTCTTGGGGACATGTGGAGCATCCAGAGTGAGGTTCCGCCCACACCGAGCCTACTACCCCTGCAATGGCTTGTCAGGATTGTGTCAACAAGCAGGCAAGGCCAGGAAGTGCCCCACTGACATTCTGGGAAAGCCAGGGCTGACAGCCAGGATCAACTGATGAAGGAAATGCACTGTCTCCAGAAGAATCCACCGCAAGACAAAATGCTATGCTCCCCAAGCCGGAAGCTGCCCCACACATGTGACTTTGCCCCTGCACATGAGGACCTCCAGAAATCCTTTCCTAACGTTGGCCTTCAAGAGGTCCCTCCTAGATCCAGCTCTGCCTTCAGTGACCTAGCCTGATAGGGCACAGCAGCGACAATGCGAGAACAGAGTACTGAGACCAACCATTTGGCACAAGATGTGGAGGGGTGAGGGACAAAGGCCACTGGGTGCTTCCTTTCGTCACCTCCATCTCTGCTCGCTTCCTTCCTCCAGGTGGAGCCACACCAAACAGGCCATTCAGAACAGCTGAGAAGGGGAGATGAACCCCAGGAAGGTCACTCTGCTGAGTCCCAGAGGAGAAGGGAAGCCTTCTTTGTTTTGAAGCTGTTGGTGGGTAGAGAGCCCAGGTAATGCGATGCTTAAGGCACGGGCTCTGAAATAGCCAATTTGCCTGGGTTTGGATTCTTCCTCCACCCTTATTGGCTGTGTGACAGGATTCTTGGCCTCTCTATCCCTTGGTTAACTTTCTATAAAGAGGGAATGAGCAGGTTTTGATCAATGGGGTACAGTGTGACTCTGGCAAAGAAATACACCCCACCATGAGCCTTTGGACATGCTTGGTACTTCCTGGGTCTGGCTGTCGTGAGGATGACTGGGTTGCCCAGGTCCCCCTGGCCGATGCCTGTTGTCCCTGCATCCTTCTCAGTACTCTTGCTGCCACTCTCAAAAGTGTCGAGAGTCGGATGATACTTTATAGCAGGGGTCCCTAATCCCCACACCACATAGCAGGAGGTGAGTGGTAGGTGAGCAATGGCAGCTTCATCTGTATTTACAGTTGCTTCCTATTACTCAGAATCCACCACCTTCCCGCCAGGTTCATGGAAAAATTGTCTTCCACAAAACTAGTCCCTTGGGCCAAAAAGGGTGGGGACCACTGCTTTATAAGGCTGCCTGGTTCTTGTCTTTGTTTTGTCCCCCTGGGTACCTCTCTACTTCATGCTGTCTCTCTGAGTATTGGGGAGCTCAGGTTTCCAAAGTGTAAGTCCCCAAAGGTAGCTCTGTCCAGGCCCCTAGGTGTCTGTGCCATATACTCCATTTTTTCTCCCTTCTTTGTCTCTCCTCCCTTTCCTCTTCTCCCTCAGTCACCCTCTCCTTTTCTGCTTCTTCCCTTTCTGTGCCTTAGGGCTCTTTGAGTACACAGAGGCACCTTGTGGCTTTCCTGGGGGGTCTCCTGACTCTATGCACTCCCATGGGAGATTTCCTGACTCTCTCTGTTAACTGTCTTATCAAATTTCCCTTAGAGGAAAGGAATAATTTGAGACAACCAAAAAGTGACTTGAGCATTAGATGGCTGAATGGAAGCAGTGTGCTGTTTTGTGTGTGTGCCCGTGTGCACGTGCGTGTGTGGTGTTGTGTTGTATAAGGGGGAGAAATGAGGACTCCAGCTTGGGAGGGTCCATCTGGTGCTAGGAGCTGTCTGCAGCACTGCCCCAAGGGCCGCGTGGCGCCGGCGCCCACAGGCTAGTCCCCAGAACGGCTGCCTCCACATGCAGGTGGAGAAGGCAAAACCTGAGAGTCGGGAGCTCCAGGGTCTAGACTCATTTATGTCACTCACTGACAACCGACAAAGGACTGTGATTTTCTAAAACTTCAGTTTCCCCATGTGGAATGGAGAGCAGATTGGTCCCTAGAACATCTTGACTCTATGACACTGTAAGAGGCCTTGCCCTGCTCTTAGGCTCCAAAACACAATTCCATAATATTCAGCAACTGAATTCAGCAAAATCTTTTAGCCCTTTTATGAGGGACACACAGCAGGGAACCAGGGTTCTCACCTAAGGAGTCATTGCTGAGCACCTAAGTCCCCTGGGCATTGAAATTGTTCTGGGTGGGAACAAAGCAGGAGGGTGATGGGAATGCAGTGACTGACTTGCCAGTCCCTAGGGACCCCATCTGAGCCCCCCCACACACAACTTCTTTTAGCGACCTTGACAGCCTTGGGGCAGCCTGCAGGCTCAAGCTCCTTTCCCACAACGAGCTCAACAAGTGGTCACAAGGGCCACAAAGCAGGCTGGCTGGGCTCTTTGCCCCTGTCTGAGAGCTGGGACTGCCCACAGGCTGACATGTCTCCAACCACCCACCATGTCAGATTCAGTACCCGGGGCTCCCTTTGCACGGGGGGGGGGCATCACTAGCCACCCAAACACTGTAACCCAAATCTCCATGGTCATACGTCTCCCCTTCCACTCTGCTCCCTAACACTCAGTAACCCGAGTGGTCTGTTCCATCCTCCTCTGAGTTCAAATCCCTGTCCCACGACCTCTTTGCCATGTGACATCAGACAAATTGCTTAACCTTTCTGACTCCCAGATTCCTCCTCTACGATTTGGGGACAATAATACTAACATCAGAAGGTTGTTGGGAGGATGAATGGGCCATTAATTCCCCAGCCATCCCACCCACCCCTTTCTGCAATGCTCTGGTGGCCCTTCCTCCCGTTCCCCGTGGCCCAGCTCAGACCCATATGGCGTCCGTCACAGGTCTCACCACTGCGGCACATCCCCCAGAGAGACTGCCATAGCTGACAAGGGCTTCTGAGCCCACTCCAACTTCTTTCCCTTCTCAGAAACCATTGCAATACCCCATGGAATCCATATATCTGCCCGTTTACCTGCTCTGCAGCCTGACATACCATCTGATTCCAGCCAACACTCCTCACCTGCTGCCCACTGCTTTCCCTCGTTCCTCATGTACAGGCCACCTCCATGCCCTTATTCCAGTGTCCCTCCCCAAGAAGGACACAGACTCAGCCTGCTCTTTAAGCCCTGGCCTCAGAGCCATTTCCAGCATGCCATCCCTGGTCTATCCCTTCCAGATGGAACACCTGTACTCCAAACTTTCTCTGTACGCTACAGTAAGCTTCAGAGGGGCTAAGGGACCTCAGAGATCAAACATGAGGCCCCTAGTTATCATTCAAAAATATGCACAGTGTAGCTTTTATGGGAAAATGCTAGGCCATGGTGGCATGTCACCTGAAGAGGGACAGGCACTGAACTCTGACTCCACATGGAGGAAGCTGCTCTAGTTTCATATCCTTGTGCCTATGTCCTTGATGAAAAGACTACTTGGTACATGCTAGCTTCTGCCAGAGAAAAGGAACTCACAACCTCAGAATCACCCCTGGGGGCTCCCACTGATTGGCCCTTTCGGCCCTCCGGGAGTCACACAAAGCTAATACTTTTGGGATTCTTGGATCCTCCAGAGAGCCAATCAGGGCAGGTTCCCAACATGAACAGGTAAATGGGCAGATATACGGATTCTGAGGGCTTTCCCTCGTGCAATAGGAGACTCATTGCATTCTGCACACGTACACACACCTGGGCCAGAGTCAGCACAGCCTGCTGAGTCACCGGCCAGACCACAGCCCATGCAGCGGCCAGGAGGAAGCAAAGGCCCAGTAGGGCTCATTTCCTGACCTCTTGCTCAGCTCTGGGTGGTTCTCTTTCTGCCTCTCTATCCTTGCGATTCTGTCTCTGTGTTCTGTGTTCTTACACAGGGCCACAGTTGTGGTCACTGTACTGGCTCGGGTGGCATGGGCTCCCAGCACCGTAACCTGCAACCCAGGAGTTTGGGTTTCTATTCCAGGGCCCTGCAGCAAGTCACTTCACCTCTCTGAGCCTCAGTTTCCTCATTTGTGAAATGGAAAGGCCCGATGCGGGGAGAGGGTCCCTAGGGTATCTTCCTGATCAAAACCCTGGTGCTGCTCTCCCCCCTTCAATCCTTCTCTGGGTACTGAGGGACAGGGACTAAGAGAACGAGGAAAGGCCAGGGCAGGCCTGGGGACATCAGGAAGCCCCGCTGTCGCGGCGGGGGGCGGGGGCGGGTTCCTGCACAGGCCAGACCTTCCCATGAACTCCATGGGCTCCTCACCCATATGCTCGCCCGTGATGCTGCGGAAGGTGGCAGGCAGGAGGCGCTGGCACCCACCCACGACCTTCCTCCACTTTACCTGGGCGCCTTCAGCTGCACGTGTCCCGCGCTGGCTCGTTATGCTCCCAGCTGTCAGGAAAACGTTGCCGGGTCGCCTGCTCCCCGCTACTCTCCTCCCCGGCCTGCGGCTGGCCCAGCCCCACCGGCTGAAAAGCAGAAGCGGCGCCCCCTGGGCGGCTCTGGGATCTGCACCTCGCGCGATGGGGTCCTGGCCTGGCCGGCTGCCAGACTGGGCGGGGAGCCTGGATGGCCAGGGCGGGGCCACCGTTTATAGACTGCGCACAGACTGTCGGGCTTCCAGGGCCCTGGGTGCCTGGTCCCCAGGCCCCTTGCCCCGTGCCTGAGCGGTTTCAGGCTCCAGAGCCCCGCCCAGCACTAAAAGCCCAGCATCTGCAGGCCTCGAGGGCCTGCTGGAGAGGGCAGATTGGGGTTCACCCCTGAAGCCCTGCTCCAGCTGTTATGACTGGGCAGAGACACTGAAGGGACTTTTGTTCTTGGTCCTTTTCTGACTCGTCTATGTGTTCCACTGTGGGCACAGTGCTTACATAATTAAAAACTATCCAATACATACATTCTCCTCTCCCCCACATCCCCCCACCGTACTGGAGGGCTGAACCCAGGATCTT
The DNA here is from genome assembly GCA_007922755.1 of Pedetes capensis. NCBI lineage: Eukaryota > Metazoa > Chordata > Mammalia > Rodentia > Pedetidae > Pedetes > Pedetes capensis. The sequence continues at coordinate 183,788 of VMDO01001412.1, forward strand.
GTGCTTACTTTGCAAGTGCTCTGCCACTGAGTTGCACCTCCAACCCCTTTTTTATTTCTTATCTTGAGTCAAAGTCTCCTTAAATTACACAGGCTGCCTCTGGCCTTGAACCCACAATCCTCCTGCCTCTGCCTCCCAACTCTTTGGGATTATAGGCGCACCACTGGGCTGGGCTCTCCAACACCTACCTATTAATAAAGCACTAAATAAGTCTTCAAAGGGCTATATAGGCTGAGGACAACTCAGCCTTATCTGCAAGGACCCTCTGCATGCTCTCTGGCCACAAGCTCATTTTCCAGCCTCACCCTGTCCTCCCCAGAGGCTCATGCTGCCTATTGCCAAATACCAGCTGCTATTTACTGCTGCTGGGAGGTCTGGCTTTGCCTGGACTGCCTCTCCCTTCTTCTCTGCCTGTTCAGATCCTACCCATCTGGGCCTCTGAAATACCACCTTCTTGGGAACCCTGCCCTGGACACTGTCCCCAGCAGAATGCGCTCATCTTCAGCCATACCACTGTGCCGTCCAATCCCATCAGATCTCAGAAGCTAAGCAGGGTCGGGCCTGGTTAGTACTTGGATGGGAGGCTGCCTGGGAACACCAGGTGCTGTAGGCTGGAGAAGGACCTGGCAACCCACTCCCACAAAACAATCAGCCATTGAAAACCCTGTGAATAGCAGAGAAGCACTAACAATAATACTGTTTTGCTTGTTGTATGTAAGGTTGCTATGAGTCAGATACCAACTCAATGGCACCTAACATCAACAGCAAAGGCTCGGTAACTTGCCAAGGTTATAGATGGCAAGGTGGACCATCAAGGTTCAAACCCAGGACTGTGGGCTTCAGAGTCTGTGCACTTGACCAGAGATACCTTAGTATCCATGAGACTGTGAAGGGCAAATAACCGTCAACCTGTGAAATTGCCTTAGAAATCGAAGGCAATCTAAGAGTGCAAGGTAACATTTTAATGTCATTTAGCCACAAAAATAACAATGATTGTGACATCTGATGCCTCTGACTTGGTCTCTTTTGCCTCAGTTTTCTCCTCTGTAGAAGGGGGTGGGGAGGCTTCATGCCAGCTTAGCTGTGAGGCCCCTTCTGTGTGTCTCAGATTCTGATAATGAAAGGGCCTCCTGTCCTCACACAGGCTGAGAGAATTAGCGTCCACCTAGCCTCCCAGCTTGCTGCCCAGCAGGCTAGCCCTCAACCTTGTGTGTCTGCGCAGCCCAGGAGTCAGGTGAGCACACCCCACCCTGGCCCTGGGGGCAGACACAGCCACAGCATGGAACAGGGGACACCAGAGGGACGGCCAGGAAGGCTGCTGACAACTTCTGAAACTCTGGTTTTGTGCCAGGACCTACAGCCCCAAACCACTGCTGCAAACTCTGCCACACTAGCAGGCCACTGAGAGGCCTGGACAATACCAGGTGTATCCGGGAAATGTACACATGGAGTTATACGCTTTGCTCATGTCCCCCTTCCCATACCTCTTTGCTCACCCAGACTCCCACTGGCTTCTGGTTTCCTCTGCCTGTCCAGACCCGGTCAACTTCAGGAGAAGGGTAAAGGCACCCAAGTTAAAAAGCAAGTGGCAGACAAAACCAGTGGGCTATTCATCCAAAGAACATTTGGGTTTTATTCAGGGTATTTTTGTATCCTCCTGGCCTCCATACCTGACACGGAACAGGCATCTGAGTCACAATAGTTGAGTAAACCCACAAAGGGTCAATGAGTATGGCAAAGCCTGCAATGGGCAGTTTGAAGGTCATTGACCTGAGAATAGGGCATTAGTTTTGTTTTGTTTGGTTTGGTTTTGAATGGGAAGTGAGAAGATGGAGGAGAGAAGAGCACCACTCTCCAGGAAGCTGGTGGTGAGGGGTGCAGGGACACAATGGGAGCAAAGGGAGCATGAGAAACAAAGGGGGATGTGCACAGGTGTTTGTAGGTTGAGGCCAAGAGTTTGACAAAGAGAGAAAGGATGGAGAGGGAGGAGGCATCCATGGCCCTGGCTCAAGAAGAGACAGGAAGGACTTGAGAGCACAAGGTAGGTCGGAGGAGCCCCAAAAGTTCAGAAACAGGGGGAAAGATAATTAATGGGTGAGGATGGGGAGTGGGGCACTGGGGTGAGGAAAGGTTTGGAGCTCCTGTTTTCTCTATGACACAAAAATAGGTAATAGGAGGAGGGTCTGGATAGGCTAAGCCTGCAGCCGTAGCCCTGTGATGTCTGATCCCATCAGATCTCGGAAGCTAAGCAAGGTTGGGCCTGGTTTGTCCTTGGATGGGAGACCGCCTGGGAACATCAGGTGCTATAGGCTTGGGAGACGGACCTGGCAACCAACTCCCAAAAATCAATCCGCCATTGAAAACCCTATGAACAGCAGAGAAGCTCTGATAATAGTGTTTCCCCTGTTGTATGTAGGGTCACTGTGAGTCAGATATGACTCAATGGCACCTAACAACAACAACTGGATGGGCCACTGAAGTAGGTGACATTTAGACACTCATGGTGTAAGTTGTTGCCATCTCTGGGGCTTGGAGAGGGGTGTCTTAGTCCATTTTCTGTTGCTATAACAAAATACTTGAGGCTAGGTATTTTACCAAGAAAGGAGGTTTTAATTAGTTCCTAGTTTTCAAAGTCCAAGATCATGGCATGGGCATTCTGCTCTGGTGAGGGCCTTCTGAACACATAACACCATAAAGGGGATCATAGTAGAAGCATGTGTAAAAGGGACAGAGCACATGGCAAGGAAGGAATCCAGAGAGACACAAAGGCCAGGCTCACTCTTTTTCAATTTTTAGTATTAGTTTTTTGGTTTTTGTGGTTTTTTGAGGCAGAGTCTTGCTATGTAGCCCAGGTTGGCCTGCACATATGATCCTCCAGCCTCAGCCTCCAAGTGCTGGGATTACAGGCTGGTGGCACCACACCTGCCTAACTCCTTTTTAAAACCACCTGATGTCTAGGGCACTGACCAGGGTCCACTGTGAGAACTAGGTTAATCCCTCCAGGGGGCCACACTCCAGGTGACCTAGTCACCTTCCACCTGGCTCCAGTGTCACCACGCTGGGCACTGAGTGTCCAGCACACGAACCTTTGGGGGACAAGCTCAGACCATATCCAAACCACAGCAGGGCCCCATGGCAGATAGCAGTTTATGGCATGTGGGTGTGGAGTGGATGGGGATACCACAAAGGAGGTGTGCCACACTCTTCTGAGTCACTGTTAAGCTGCACAGCGTCCTTCCTCTGGGCAGCTCTGGCTTTCTTTGTTTTTTCTTGCTTATCTGTTTCTTTCAACTTAAACCCATTCTTATTCCTTGGTCCCCTGGGGGAAGAGTAGAAAGATTACCTGTTCCAGTACAGACATTCCTCAGCTAGCCCTTTATCCTTATTGTGAGCGGCCACTTTTCCCGTTTCCAACAGGTGGAGGCCAAAAGACCGCTTTCAATACCGACTCTCTCAGGCTCCATGCAGAAGGGCAGGATCTGCCCCCACTCTCTGAGCCTCACCAGCAAAGGCCACGCCCAACAGCTGCTGAAAGTTTCAAGACCGGTCGGATCCGTCAGAGTGGGCAAACTACAGGACACTGCCCCCTGTTGCACACCTTCCATATTTCTCCACCAGGAACATGCTATGCTTGCCTAGGAAGGAGACGCTGTGTATCAGATCACAGTGGCTGCTTCCGGCTGCATGCTCATATCACTGCTGTTATGGGAAAATAAAGTAAGAATGGGGACCTCTCTGAGGATATTCATAGCAGTCACATACTTCCTTTATGGGATTCACAACCCTGGAATCCCTCAGAAGCAAGACAAGTAAGACATGAACAACGACTTTCTGGTCTCCCCCTAGTAGCAAGATGACCTTATCATTCAGAGATAGCTGTAGAGTTGCAGAGCTGCAGGAGAGCCAAGAGTCCTTAAACCGATCCGTATACTACAAATCAGCTAAGGGCGAGGGCCATGGGACCAATAAGACCTAGCCTGTGGTTGGCCACTCCAGACCTGAGTGTAAGACTTCATTCTACCCCCTACCCTGCAAGGGGTCTCTGAGAGACAGAGTATCTGATGCCCCAAGTATGAGATATTCTTTTTGCTATCACAAAATTCTGAGTTATATGTTTCTGGAGCAGGGAAATAAAAGACACCATGTAATCAGAGTGTCCAATAAAGAAGCCATATCATTACTTCTGCTAAAAGAAAAAAAAATTACAGACCCTAAGTGATCCAGAAACAATCAGCCCTTTAAAACCCTGTGAGGGTCACTATGAGTTGGACCCTTGACTCCATGACGAGTAATATACTGCCCTGAAGGTACAGGAAAATAGAGATTGAGTTAGCAACTCTGGGTATGATGAAATGAATGTCTTAAATCTAATAGTTTACCATTTACAAAATGTTTGAGAGAGGAAAGTACAGATCATTTTTCCTAATTTTGCTTTTTCATGCAGCCATCTCAACTGTGGTGTATAATCCCATCAGATCTTGGAAGCTAAGCAGGATCAGGCCTGGTTAGTACTTGGACAGGAGACTGCCTGGGAACACCAGATACTGTAGGCTTGGGAGAAGGACCCAGAAACCCACTCCCTCAAATCAATCCACTATTGAAAATCCTCTGAATAGCAGAGAAGCACTGACAATAGTGTTTTGCCTGTTGTACATAGGGTCGCTATGAGTCAGATACCGACTTGATGGCACCTAACAACAACAACAGCATGCACTTTTCACAATAGCAGAGATATGGAATCAAACAAAGTGCCCATCAACAGAAGAATGGATAAAAAAAAAATTATAGTATATTACACAATGGAATACTACACAACAATCCAAAAAATGAAATAATGTCATTTGCAGAAAAATGGATGGAATTGGAGAAAATTATCTTAAGTGAACAAACATAAACCCAAAAAGAAAAATACCACATGTTCTCACTTATATGTGGGAGCTGAATCAAACTTAAAAGAAGGAAAAAATCCTATACATAAATTGGAACATAATGAAAAGCTCATGTAAACTTAGCAGAGAAAGGACAATTTAAGGAACGGAAAGAAGGAGGGAGGGATCTAGCAAAAGGAAGTGATGATGGGAGAAGACAGGAGGGGGAGGAGGGCCAAGGAAGAGCAAGGAATGAGAGGTCGACCTCAAAGTAATGGCCCAACTTTAATAGTGTGGGAAATAATAATAATACCAATAATACTAAAGGATGGTAATAATGCAATCGGACTAGCTTACTCATATCATACTGCTGAGAATGTAAAAAGATAGATCACTATAGAAAAAAGTTTGGATTCAGTCAAAGTCGGGATGCACATGTATAGATAAATATTCCCACAAAAAGACACACAAGTAGGAAGGAGGCCATTGGTAGGGGGTGGGAGATTGGGGAGGAGGTGCACGGGAAGGTAAGAGGGAAGTTACATGTGCCACATACAGTGAAACCCATATATGGAAATGTCACAATGAAATACATGTCAGAATGAAACACATTAAGTTGAACATTAAAAGTTTCCAATAAAAAAAGCAGCATGCACACATATACCCTCATATAACACCCAAGCTCCAGCCACAATTCTCTGGCTACTCATGTAATAAATAGGGAAATGATAAAAGTAAAGCTGAGGATGCTATATGCCAAAGAATGTTTACAGGGCTGGAATTTGATGGGGGCAACTAGCTCCTAAAAGCCACAAGGACAAGGACAGCTGGCATTATAGGCTGCCTCCAATTTGTGTAATTCTTCCATCATCAAGTTTGTCAGGGAACACCAGCATTCTCAAAGGCATGCTTTGTTTGGGAAAAGAAAAAAAAATGGTGTTTCTAAACTGCTACTCTTGGCCAATGATAGATTTTAGGTATCAAAAATTATACTGGCTGACAGCTTGGAATTTAAGAAAATAAAATCCAAGTTATATGACCTATTTAGAAAATCTGCAGCCATCTCTTGGCCCACTAGAATAAAAAAATAATCAAAGCAATGTCTGTTTAATATTATTTCTATCCAGGGGCTATAAAATAGCTAAGTAGATGGAAATAAAATATCGGAATTATAATAGCATTTTGGTGCTGATCCAGGAAGCTGTACATGTAAGTCCTCCTGAGCCTGGTAGAGTGTTTTTCTGTAATGCTTTTTGCCTGCATGAATGCCTTTCCTAATCCATCACTATAACTCAGGCTTTCATAGTCTCTCTTTGCACTATTACCTTGACTACCTACTTTTAGTCTTTCCTCCATCCAAACGACCCTTACACATAACTGTCAAATGATGATATAAGCAAAGTTCAGCCCTGGGCATGTTCTTTCCTGGCATAAAAACCTTCCATGAATACTGCTATACTTGCTGAATAAAATCCAAAATCCTTAGACAGATCTTTGGAGCCCTCAACAACCTTTCCAAATGCACTTCTTACTGCTCACCCACAGACAGGCTGCAAAGAGCCCAGAGTTCTTTTCCGTCAAGGATACCGTTGCTTACTTTGTTTTCTCTGCCTGAAGGGTCCTCCCTGCTATCTCTGTTCAAAGTCTAAAGCCAGATGCAGCTGCTGCAGGAAGGCATCTCTGGTACTCCACAGCAGCAGGGAGCTTCCCTTCCAGTCAGTTCTGGACTCCTTCCTTCCCAGACACAATCACATGCCACATGATGCCACGTATCCAATTTACTTCCAGAGTTAGTGTTGTAGAGGGGAATGGGCTTGAGAGGTAGAGACTTCATAAGTTTTTAGTGTCAAACAAGCCAGAAACTGCTCTGCTCTTTGGCTTCTTTATCTGGAAAACGTAGTTAATGCCAGGACCTACCTGATAAGGTTGTGGTTGGAAATAAACGAGACAATTCATATAAAAAGCACGCAGTCCAGTGTTTGGATTTGATCTCAATGTCAGGAGGGGAAAAACTGAAGGGGTGCAGGAGATAGAAAAGAAAAGCAAAGGGAACAGAATAAAAGAAAGAAAAAAATAAACAACATTCTCCCCCTTCTGCTAGAGCCAAAGGGACCATTGCCTCTTCTTAATGGAATACACACATTAAACCTTCCTTGGAGATAAATTTTTAGGTAGAAAGGACACCAAGATCATGGAAAAGGTGAGCTGAATTCAGTTTTTGAGATCCACTCTGTAAAGATATTATATGAATTCTGAATTCTGTTAAAGCTCAACCTTTTCAAGATGGGAGGAGATGAGGTAATTGCTTTGTCCAGCTCCCATTGCTTTTCAGCCAGGGAGACAGATATCTGCAGAGGGTAAGTGGCAGAGTCCAGATTGGAGGCTGTTCAGCCCATAGTACCTCTCCTCCTCTCATCACCTCCCCAGGCTTGGGAGAGACCCCATGAAACCCAGATGCTCAGAGGATTTTTTTCATACTTAGAGGTTGAACCCAAGGCCTCGCACATACTTTGCAAGCACTCTACCATTGACCTGCACCCCCAGCCCATTTTTTAAAACTTGAATCAGGGTCTCATTAAGTTACACAGGCTGCCTCTGGCCTCAAACCTGTGGTCCTCCTGCCTCCACCTCCTGAGTCTCTGGGATGATAGGCTCAGAGAGCATGAGGAGGTGAATAAACTGTTTTCTCACAAAGCAACTATAATGCTTGGTCAAAACAGTCAAAAACAACTGTTCAACTTTCTGGAAACAGACTGAAGGCTTGTAGCAAACTAAGATATGTTTGTTCATGAAAACTACTGTTGTTGTTGTTGTTGTTAGGTGCCGTTGAGTCGGTATCCAACTCATAGTGACCCTCATAGGGTTTTCAATGGCTGAGTGCTTCAGGATTGCCTTGGGAGTGGATTGCCAGGTCCTTCTCCCATTTTTGCGGTGCTGGGAATTGAACTTGGAGCCTCAGAGACTGCAGTGCAGTGCTCTACCCACTGAGCTAAATCCCAGCCCAAAACTACTATATTAAGGATAAAATCAGCATAATCTGTGGTGTTCTTGCCTGGAGCCATTCCTATCTCCTCCCTCTTGCTCTGTGGTTTGGTAGTTCAATCAGAGGAAGGCAGGTTGTAAAAGCCAGTGGATTTTGTCACTATCTAAGTGATCTCACTTGATTTGAAGTAGTACCAGTTTAAGAAGTGATCTCAGAAGCAAGCAAGCAGATGAGACCCAATGGCTCCTCTGGCCTGAAACTGCACCACAAGCATTGGACTGGTGTCAGGCTGGATTTTTAATATTTATTTATTTATTTAGGTTCTTTGAGATAAGTTCTTCCTCTATGTGTAGCCCAGGCTGACCTAGAACTCACTATGTAGATCAGGCTGGCCTCAAACTCATGTTGATCCTCCTGCTTCAGCCACCCAAGTGCTGGGATTACTGGTGTGCACCACCACACCTGGCCAAGCTGGGATTTTAGAAGGAATGTCTGGGGGTAAAGCAGCCATGGAAAGGTGGATAAACCCTCTATGTGCCATGCTACACCTACTACAGGGATGGAAGTAGCATCAGCCAGCCACATACTCTAGCCAATGGATCCTCCCCCATTCACAGGAGCTGTTATGGCTCAGAGGAAACTAGGAGTGTGGGCAGACTTGGGGTAAGGCCTGTACTCTGCATGGGCTCCCAGCTCATTCACAGACCTACCAGCAGAGAGTGGAGGCTTTAGTGGCACAATCTCTGACCAATATTTGGCTGAGTACTAATCTAAGCAGAAAAGGGGTGACACTAGGAATCCAGGCTTCAGAGAGAAAAACAAGAAAAACAAAGCAGCAGAGACATTCGTGGATGTCTACTACAGACGAGGCAGACTTCATAGATTTAGTCTAGACAAGTTGTTAAGCAAGCACACAAGACAATACCACTACTCAGGGGAAAATAAAAATCCACAGTTGCTACCATATGCTATGTAAAGATTACAAAGAGATTACAAGACAGGCAAAGGAAGAAGAAGATATGGCCATAATTGAGGGAAAATGAGCAGTCAATAGAAGCTATCTTTGTGTGTCCCTAGATGTTGGGTTTAATGAAATTTTCAAAACACCTATTAAAAATACAACAACAACAGGGAACTAAAGGAATCCCTATTTAAATTTTTAAGGAAAATAAGAGAACAAGGCATACAAACTCAATAAAAAAGATAGAAATTACACAAGTGAATCAATTCTGAAACAATGGATGCCACAAGGCAGAGAGACAGCATGTTCAAAGTGGAGAAAATAATTTATATCCAGAAAAACTATTCTTCACAAATGAAGAAAAAGTAAAGACATTTCAGATGACCAAAGGTTGAGAGGATGTTTTATTAGCAGACAGACCTCAAACAAATATTAAGGGAAGTCCTTTAGATTAAAAGAAGGTGACACCAGAAAGTACTCAAATCCACAGTAAGAAATGAAGAGTTCCAGAAATCACAGATTTATAGGTAAATACAGATATTGTATAAATATATTTTTTCATTTCTTCACTTCTTTAAAAGACATAAAACTGTATAAAGCAGAACTATAACAGTGTATTATTGGGTATATAACATGTAGAAGGTGCCAGAGTTTAGCTCAGTGCTGCTTTATAATCTCTGAGGTCCTGGATTTGATCCCCAGTACCCCCCAAAATGAGAGAAGGACCTGGCAGCCCACTCCCAAAACAATCAGCCATTGAAAACCCTATGGATAGCAGAAAGGCACTAACAATAGTGCAAGGTATGGCACAGTGTTGGATAGTGTTTCATTCTGTTGTACATAGGGTTGCTATGAGTTGGACCCAACTCCACAGCACGTAACAACAAGAAGAACAAATGTGTAGAAATCAATATGATAATAATGAAAAAAAGGAGAGAAAAAGAATGGAACATGTATTATGGCAAAGTTTCTAGACTTAATTTACTTTTATCCTAAAATAGATCGCAATAAATTGAGATGCATGTTGTATCAGGTAGAGCAGCCACTAAGAAAATAACTTTAAAAACATAGACAAAGTAAACAAAAGATTAAAGTTATACAGTAAAAACACTTATTTAACATAAAAAAGGAAGTAAAGGAACAACAATAACAAAAGGCATGAGGAAAAATAGAAAACAAATAGCAAAACAGCACAGCTAAATTGAACCATACCAGTAATTACACCAAGTATAAATGGATGAAATATCCCATTCAAAAGGCACAGATTTTCAGACTCGATAAAAATGACAAGACTGAAAATGTGGATGATTTTAGTGCTATATACCAGAAACACAACACAGATTCGGAGAAATAAAGAGATAAAGTTAAAAGGCTAGAGGACATCCAGTTTCAGTTATGTCATGTAAAGAGCTTGAGGTCTTCATTCCCTTCTTACCGTCAGATAAAGGCTGAAGAAGCTGAAACAAATAACCATGAGAAAACTGATGGCTCAGGCCAAAGCACCGTGAAATCCTGAGAGACAGGCGAGTGCAGAGAGCCACACACCAGGTCAGCTCTGGTGGAGTAGAGGCCACTGCAGCCACCCCTGGGAAACAATCAGACAAAGGGTGACTTTCCTGGTTTGTTGCATGCTGAGCATGGATTTAGTTACCAGCAAGAAGCTCCCAAAGATGCAATGTATTTCTTTCCCCTCACTTTCATAAGCTTACCTGCAAGAACCCCACTAGGTTCTCAAGGTGAAGATACAACAACAACAGTAACAACATCAACAAATGCCTCATTTTTTAGGGCAGAGGTGAGGGGGAAAAAATAACAGCTTAAAAATATATCCAAAGTGTTTTCCATAAAGAAAGCCTACTTTCCCAGAGAACCGACTCTGCAGGAATCATATGGACCTGAGGACAGGACAATTTGCCAACTCCAGTCCTCACTAGTATTTCTGCCTTACCTGAAAGTGGGAAATACTTTGAAGGTCACAGTTCAGGGACTCAAACTTATAAACAAATGAGATTTAATCATAAAATTATAAATTGCTTCACCCCACCAACCTTACTACATCAATAGGACTCTAGCATAATAATAGCAGATCACAACCGAAAGAGCTAAGAACACAAACTATACTTAAGAAAGAGTTCTTAGGAAAACTCAAAGATAACAGGAAACAACACAAAGTGAATAGAGGTGACTAAAGCTTCTGGGACCTACAGGTACAGTAAACATTAAACATGGCCCAGCTCCTAACCACATTAACAAAACCTCACCCAGAAAGCCAATCTACCTCCGTTCCTACTACCTGATACATCATATTTGGATTCAACAAAAACCTATAAGACATATTGTTGTTGTTGTTAGGTGCCGTCGAGTCGGTATCCGACTCATAGTGACCCTCTGTCCAACAGGGGAAACACTATTGTCAGTGCTTCTCTGCTGTTCATAGGGTTTTCAATGGCAGATTGATTTTTGGGAGGGGGTTGCCAGGTCCTTCTCCCAAGCCTGCAGCACCTGGTGTTCCAGGCGGTCTCCCATCCAGGTACTAACCAGGCCCGGCCCTGCTTAGCTTCCGAGATCTGACGGGATCGGATTCCGCAGGGCTACAGCTGCAGGCCTCATAAGACATATAAAAGCAAGAAAAAAATATGGTTAGAAGAGGCAAGCACTAGAATCAGACTTAGGTATAATACAGATTTTGGAATGATCAGGTAAGGAATTTAAAATAACTACGATCAATATGTTAAGAGTTGTAACGGAAAAAACAGACAATATGCAAGACAGATGGCTAATTTGAGCAGAGATGGAAATCCTGAGACAGAATCAAAAGGAAATGTAAGATATCAAATGTTGTTATTAGGGGCTGTCTAGTCGGGTCCAACTCAAATGTACTATAGCATAAATGAAGGTTTCTGATGGGTTCATGAAGAGACTGGACACAGCTGAGGGAAGAATCAGTGAGATTGAAGTTATGCTGACAGAAAGCCTCCAAACTGAAATACAAAGAGAAAAGAAAAAGAATGAAAAAGACAGAAGAGAATATTCAAGAACTGTGGAACAACTGCAAAAGGCAATGGGAATACTGAAAGAAAAATAAAGAGGAAAAGAAGTAGAAGAAATGTGAGTAATAATAGATGATAATTTTCCAAAAATGAATCACAAACAGCAAACTACAGGAAGCTCACAGAACACCCCCAGGTAAAAACCAAAAAATCTACATGCAGGCATACTGTATTCAAACTTCAGAAAACCAGAGGCCAAGTGGAAAACATGAAAGAAGGGGGATGGGGGGCATTTTACCTACAGAAGAAAAAGGATACAAATAACATTGGACTTGTGTTGGTCTGAGTTCTCCAGCAAAACAGAGCCAATATGATTATCTCCCTCTTCTTTCTATGTAGACAACTGTTTTTCAAAGAAATAATAGTAACAATTCATTGGGTGACTCCAGCATTCAGTCAGTGACAGAGATGCAGTATATCACAACATGGGGGGAATTGGCTCATGCCGTTGTGGAGGCTGAGAACTCCCAAGACCTGCAGCGGAGAGGCTGGAAACCCAGGAGAGCAGATGGGGTAGTTCTAGTGTGAGTCTGAAGGCAAGAGAAAACAGATGTCCTGCTTAAAGATAGGTGGACAGAGAGAATTCTTTCTTACTCTAAATTTTGTGTCTAGTCAGGCCTTCAATGGACTGGATGAGTCACATGCACACTGGATATGGCCATCTGCTTACTCAGCCCACCAATTCAAATGTTCAGCCCATCCCTGAAATACCCTCCCAGATGCACCCAGATCAATGCAGAACCAAATATCCCAGCACACCATGGCCTAGGCAAGTTGACGCACAAAATTAACCTTCACATACTTCTTATCAGAAACTAAGTAAGCAAAAGTAAAGCAAAATACTCAAAGTGTTGGGAGAGAGAAAAGGAGAAAAAGAAAAACTACCAATGTAGAATTCTCTATAAAAATTATCTTTTAAAGATGAAGAAGGAATAAAGACTCTAGACAGCTGGGTGCAGTGGTGCACTCCTATAAACCCAGCAACTCAGGAGGCTGAGGCAGGAGGATCATAAATTTCAGGCCAGAGCAGCCTGTACAACTTAGCAAGATCCTGTGTCAAGATAAAAAAGGAGTTTGGGGTGCAGTTCAATGGTAGGGTATTTGCAAAATATGCACAAGGTCCTGGATTCAAGACCCTAGTACTGAAAAAAAAAAAAAGACTCCAGACAAACAAAAACTGAGGGCATTCATCCCCAGTAGACCTGCCTTATAAAAACTGTTAAAAGAAGTTCTTCATAGGGAAAGAAGGTGATACAGCTCTGAAAGGTATGTGTATAAAATAAAAGGAAGAGTAGTATAGAAGGAATAATTGAAGTAAAATATAATCTTTTGCTTTCTTATTCCTAATTGATGTAATAGATAACTTTTTTTCAAAGAAACCATAGTAACAATGTGTTGGGTGATTATAACATCGAGTAAATGAATGACAGCAATACAGTAAGGATGGGAGGGAGGAATTGAGAATGTATGTATTAAACATATTTGAAACCAAATTTAGATGAGTTATAAACATGTATCATAAACTCTTGGACAATCACTCAGAATTTTTTTAAAGTACAGTTCATATGCCAAGACAGCAGAGAAAATGGAATCATATAATATGCTCAGTACAAATCAGAGAAGGTAGAAAAAGAGGAGATTTTAAAAAGCCATCAAAGAATAAGTGCAACAAATATTTATAAACGTGGTACATATTACTCTAGCTATACAAAAATCAACTTAAATGTGAATGGTCTAAATATACAAATTCAAAATGAGATTGTTACAATGAGGAAAAAAGCAAGACCTGACTATATATTGTCTATAAGAACCTATTTAAATATAAAGACACAGATAGGTCAAAGGAGAAAAGCATACCATGGTGAAAGTAATCAAAAGAAAGCTGCAGTAACTGTATTAGTTTCAGACAAAGCAGGAGTCAGAAAAGAAAAATGAACAGAGGTAAAGAGTGGTAATGATAAAGCACTCACTTCTCAAAGAAGACTACAATCCTTGGTGTGTATGCACTTAACAGTTGAGTGTCAAAATATGTAAGGCAAAAACTGGTAGAACTGTAAGAAGAAATAGACAACTCCACTACTGTAATCGGAGATTTCAACATCCCTCTTTCAGTGATTGATAGATTCAGTGAACAGAAAATCAATAAGGATATAGTTGAACTGAATAGCACCATGAATCAACTGGATCTAATTGACATTTATAGACTATTTCATCCGACCAAAATAAAACACACATTCTCCTCAAGCCCACGTGGTCCAAAATGGACCACATTCTACACCATTAAACCAACGTTGACAAATTCTAAAAGAATAGAAATCATATAAAGGATGTTCTTACTACAATGGTATTAAATTAGAAATCAATAACAGAAAGGTAGCTAGAAAATCCTAAAATATTTAAAACTTAAACAATATACTTATAAATAATACATAGGTGAAAGAAGTCCAAAAGAGATTTTAAATATTTTGAATTGAATGAAATTAAATACTTTATCAAAATGTGTGGGATGCAGCAAAAGCAGCAGTAAGAGGGAAATTTAAAGGTAGTGAATGAATGTATAGAAAGAAGAACCACCTAAAATCAACAGTTTCCACCATAGGAAACTAGAAAAAATAAAAGGAAATTAAGTGCAAAATAAGATCTTCATAAAAGTAGATGAAATGTTCACTGACTAGAAGACTCAAAATTGTTAAGACATTGATTGTCCCTAAGCTGGTCCCCAGGAGTAACATACTAAAATTCTAACAGGCTTTTTGTTCATTTTGTTAGGTACCATTGAGTCAAGTCTGATTCACAGCGACCCTATGTACAATAGAATGAAACACCCCCCAATTTTGTGCCAGGTACACGATCTTTTTCATGTTGGAGTCTATTGTGGCAGCCACTGTGTCAATCCATCTAGTTGAGGGTCTTCCTTTTTTCCATTGACCTGCCACTCTTTGAAACATGATGTCCATCTCCAGGGATTGGTCCCTCCTGACTATATGTCCAAAGTATATAAGACACAGTCTGCCCATCCTTGCTTCCAAGCAGCACTCTGGTTGTACTTCTAGAATAGATCTGTTGGTTCTTTTGGTATATTCAATATTTGTCTCCAGGACCACAATTTGAAAGCATCAATTCTTCTCCTATCTCCCTTATTCAATGTTCAGCTTTCACAGCCATATAATGCAACTGAAAATACCGTGGCATGAGTTAGGCACACCTTCATCTTCAATGTGACATCTTTACTTTTTAGCACTTTAAAGAGGTCATCTGCAACAGCTTTTTCCAAAGCAATGTGTCTTTTGATTTCTTGACTGCTGCTTCTGTGGGTGTTGATTGTAGAACCAAGTAAAACAAAATCTTGGACAACCTCAATCTTTTCTCTATTTATCATGAAGTTGCATAAGGACCTAGTTGTAAGGATTTTTGTTTTCTTGATGTTGAGGTACAATTCATACTGAAGGCTGTATTCTTTGATCTTCATCAGTAAATGTTTCAAATCCTCTTCACTTTCAGCAAGCAGACTGTGTCACCTGCATAATGTAGGTTATTAATGAGTCTTGCTCCAATCCTGATACCACATTCTTCATAAAGTCCAGCTTCTCAGATTATTTGCTCAATGTAGAAATTGAAGAGGTACAGTGAAAGGATATAGCCCTGGCGCACACATTTCTTGACTTTAAACCAGGCAGTGTTTCCTTGTTCTGTTCGACTGCATCCTGGTTTACATACAGATTCCTCATGAGCACAATTAAGTGCTTTGGTATCCCCATTCTTTGCAATGTTATCCTTAATTTGTTATGATCCACACAGTCAAATGCCTTTGCATAGTCGATAAAACATAGATAGACATCTTTATGGTATTCTTTGCTTTTGGTTAATATCCATCTTACATCAACAATGATTTCCCTGGTTCCACACCCTCTTCTGAATCCAGCTTGATTTTCCAGCTGCCTCCAGTCTATATACTGCTGCAGTCAGTTTTGAGTGATTTTTAGCAAAATTTTGCTTGCGTGTGCTATTAATGATATTGTTCAATAGTTTCCACATTCATTTGAATCCCCTTTCTTGGGAATAGGCACAAACATAGATCTCTTCCAGTTAGTTGGCCAGGTAGCTGTTTTCTAAATCGTTTGGCATAAATAAGTTAGCACCTCCAGTGCTGCACCTGTTTGTTGAAACATCTAAATTGTTATTCCATCAATTCCTGGAGGCTTGTATTTCACCACTTCCTTCAAGGCAACTCCCACTTCTTCCTTCAGTACTATTGGTTCCTGATCAATGAAATGATTGGTCATCCACCAATTCTTTTTTTGGTGTAATGACCCTGTATATCCCTTCCCTCTTCTTTTGATGTTTCCTGCATCATTTAATATTTTCTCTGTAGAATCCTTCACTATTGCCCCTTGAGGCTTGAATTTTTCTTCAATTCCTTAAACTAGAGAAAAATAGAATACGTTCTTCCCTTTTGGTTTTCTATCTCCAGCTTTTTGCACATGTCATTATAATATTTGATTTTGTCTTCTTGAGCTGTCCATTGAAATCTTCTGTTTAGTTCTTTAATGTCCTCATATCTTCCTTTTACTTGGCTGCTTGATATTCAAGGGCATGTTTCAGAGTCTCTTTTGACATGTAATTCAGTCTTTTTTTTCTGTCTTTTTATTAACCTTTTGCTTTCCTCATGAATGATATATTTGATGTCATGCCACAACTTGTCTGATCTTTGATCATTAGTGTCTACTATATCAAACCTGTTCTTGAGGTTGGTCTCTGAGCTCAGGTGGGATATACTCAAGGTCATACCTTGACTGTCATACACTTACTCAAATTTTCTTCAGTTTCAGTTTGAACCTGCATATGAGCAGTTGATAGCATGATCCACAATCAGCACCTGGTCTTGTTCTGACTTTTGGTATTAAACTTTTCCATCATCTCTTTCTACAAATGTAGTCAATTTGGTTCCTGTATATTCCATCTGGTGAATTCCATGTGCATAGTCACTGTTTATGTTAGTGAAAAAAATGTGTTTACAATGAAAATTTCATCAGCCTGACAAAATTATATCATGTGATCACCAGCATCATTTCTGTCACCAGTGCCATATTTTCTGTCTACTAAGCCTTCTTCTTAGTTTCCAACTTCTTCATTCCAGGCATCAGTAATTATCAGTACATCTTGATTGCATCTGTGATCTACTTTAAGTTGCAGGAACTGGTAAAAATCTTCCCTATCTTCATTTGTGGCCTTTGGGGTAGATGCCTAAATTTGAATAATAGTCATTAACTGGCCTTCCTTGTAGGAGTATGGATATTATCCTATCATTGACAGTTTTGTATTTCAGGACAGATCTTGAGATGTCTTTTTTGATGATGAATGCAACCCCATTTCTCTTTAATCTGTCATTCCTGGCATAGTAGACCATATGATTATCTGATTCAAAATGGCCCATGCCAGTCCATTTTTGCTCACTGATGCCTAGAATGTTGATATTTACACACTCCATTTCCCTTTTGGTGGTTTCTAATTTTCCTAGATTTATACTACATACATTCCATGTTCCATTTATTAATGGATATTTACATTTGTTTGTTCTCATTTTCATTCATGCCACATTTGCATGGAGTTCCCTTGGGCTTTACTACATTCTTGTCATTAGGGTAGACGCTACTATGAGGCAGCAACTCTCCCCAGTTGTCTTTTGAGTGCCTTCCAGCCTGGGGGACTCATTTTATGACACTGTATCTAAACAGTGTTTCTCTGCTACTCATAGAGTTTTCAATGGCTAATTGTTTCAGGAGTAGGTTAGCTATGGCCTTCCTAGTCTATCTTAGTCTGGAAGCTCAGCTGAAGCCTGTTCACCATGGGTGACCCTGCTGGTCTCTGTAGTACCTGTGGCATAGGATTCAGCATTACAGAATCACATAAGCCTCCACAATATGGCAAACTGACAGACTTGTGGGGCTTTTTGGTAGAGTTGCCAAATTGGTCCTAAAATTTCCACGGAAATACAAAGGACCTAGAAAAGCCAAGGAAATTTTGTAAAAGAAGAAAACACTGGAAGAATTGTGCAATCCAATTTTAAAAGTTATTATAAAGTAATCAAAAGTATGTGGCATAAGCGTATCCAGACTGGTATCCAGATTATTGGAAGAGAACTGCAAATCCAGAAATAAAACTTTACATTTATGGTCAATTGATTTTCAACAAAGGTAACAAGACAATTCAATGTGGAAAGGATAATCTTTTTAGCAGTAGGATCTGAGATAAGACATATCCACATGCAATCAAACGAACTCATATCTTTCTCTCTCCTCACATATGAAAATAAAATAAAAATGTATCATAGTCTTAAATATAAGAGTTAGAGGTATGAAACTTTGAGAAAGCATTATAGGAGAAGAATCTTTGAGAAAACTTGCATTAATTTTTATGGTTCCAAAACAAGAGTCACAAACAAAACAAAAACAAAAACAAAAACAACAACAACAACAAAAAACCCCAACTCTGATACATTGCACTTAATTAAGTTTAAAAATGTTTATGCTTTAAAAAATAACCTACATTAAATAAAAAAGACCAGTCACAGACTTGGATAAAATATTTATAAAACATAGATAGAGGACTTGTTTCTAGAATAGAAGAAGAACTTTCATAAATCAATAAGACAAACAACATGATTAAAACATAGATAAAAGACTTGAATATTTCACCCAAGAAGATATATGAATAGCTAATAAACACATGAAAAGTTACTCAGTATCATTAGCCACCAGGAAACTGCAAATTAAAATCATAATGTGTTATCACTACTCAGTAGAGAGCTGTATCAATACAAAACAGATAAAACCAAGTACTGGTGAGGATGGGACACTTGGAAATTTCTGGCAGAAATGAAAATAGTACAGCTCATTTGGAAAATCATTTGCTTGTTTCTTGAAGTTAGACATAAACTTATCCAAGCCCCAGAAATTTCATTTGGAGGAATCTATGCAATATAAATGAAAACATCTCCATACAATGATTTGTCCATGAATGCTCACAGAGGAATTATTTGTAATACCCTCAAACTGAAAATAACCCAAATGTGTATCCACTGGAGAATGGATAAACCCAATGTGGTATACCTATTTAATGCAATACTTCTCAGTAATTTAAAAAGGAAGAAATACTGGCACATGTTATAACAGGGACGAACCTAAAAAAAAATGCTTAAAGAAGCCAGATACAAAGACTATACATGACATACTACATGATTCCATTTGTATCAAATGTCCAGAAGAGGCAAGTTACAGAGACAGAAAGCAGATTGGTGATTACCTAGGAAAGGGGAAAGGAGGTAGTAATCACTGCTTAACAAAATTTTGTTGTTGTTGTTGTTAGGTGCCGTCGAGTCGGTATCCGACTCATAGCGACCCTCATAGGATTTTCAATGGCTAAGTGCTTCGGGATTGCCTTGGGAGTGGATTGCCAGGTCCTTCTCCCATTTTTTGCGGTGCTGGGAATTGAACTCGGGACCTCAGAGACTGCAGCTCAGCACTCTACCAACTGAGCCAAATCCCAGCAACAAAATTTTAGGATGATAATATTGTTATAAAACTGAATCGTGGTGATGGTTATTCAACTCTATTGTCTAAACATGCATGAGGCCCTGGTTTCAATTCCCTACTACTACAAAAAAAATTAAATAAAAAATG
Organism: Pedetes capensis; assembly: GCA_007922755.1. Classification (NCBI taxonomy): domain Eukaryota; kingdom Metazoa; phylum Chordata; class Mammalia; order Rodentia; family Pedetidae; genus Pedetes; species Pedetes capensis. Next base: position 203,329 of record VMDO01001412.1, read on the forward strand.
ATAAAATAAAATACACTTGATGCTCATCCCCAGACGTGTGTGTGTGTGTGTGTGTGTGTGTGTGTGTGTGTGTGTGTGAATGTGCATTCCAGAAAGCTTCTATGGAAGAAGAGATGTGGAGATATGGTAATTTGGTGTCTGAGCTGCTGCGTTTTACTTGAGGGACACATCTGTGATGGTGTGGAAGGCTGACATCACTTCCTCTGTCAACTCTATTTGCTGGTTTTGGATTTCTTTTTTTTTTTAACAGGAAGAAATATCTCTGGGGCTGCAGCTGGCTGCCTCCAAAGCGAGAGCAAAGCAGCACACTTCCTCTGCTTATGGCTATGTCTCCATCTGGACAGAGAACCAGGTGAGGCTTTCAGGGCCCTGCAGTACCTCTAACTGCTCATTTCATGTTTCCTTAACTACTCATTTCTTGATCCTCATTCATCTCACAGCAGATGTTTACTGAGCTCCTGTTAAGTGCAAAAGCTGTTTAGACTTTGTAGGAGATACAGAGATGACAGAAGGACCCTGTCCTAGGACAGCTTACAATCTAATTAAAGCAGGGGATAGATAAGGTATACATGCAAATGACTAAGTGATAACGGAGGTACTAACTGAGCTTTCTATTTTGAGGCAGGAGAAAAGTTTTGGGGTTAGAACAATTGGGAAAGTCTTCATGGAGAAACTGTCATTTAAGCCAGGCCTTAAGGATGGATATGATTTTGATTAGCAGAGCTCCAAACATGAAAGACATGTGCCTGGTGGGAAAGATTGGTGGAAATGAAAAATCACAGGTGTATTTGGGAGCAAAACTATTATTTTGCTAAGATAAAGAATATATACTGAGGAGCAGAAGCGATTAAGTCTATAAAAGTATGTTGGAATCAAATTATGTAGGACATTGAACTCCAGTTATGATTTTAATCCATCTCCAGACAGGCAGGGTTAACCTTCTTTCCACTCCAAAGGCCTTTAAATAATGGAGGCCAGACCCAGGCTCCATCTTGACAAGATCCATATGGTACAACTAGGAACTTCTCCCAACATGATCACATTAGTATGAGCAGCTGGGCATCATTCAGTCCTGAGATTGTAACCTTTGGTGATCTCTAGGAGGTTGTGAACAGAAAATAAACAGAAAATAAACTCTGTCTTTTGGTGCTGCGTGTGGTTAGAGCTATGCATCGTTCATGAGAGGAAGTTCTGCCCTCCTGGAAATGTGCCAAGGGCATGGCTTTCTCAGAAGGTACTCCTCTGATGCTTAGGAAACAAGGAGGGCTTTATGCAGAAGGCACAGACCCTTCAGATGGGTGGTTTCATCTAGCACAAATACCAGATGGGCTGGTTGCCACTGCTCATGCAGTGAGGGGAAATCAGGAGGAGGCCACATGCTATTTCCTGACCTATCTCATCACTGTTTATTCCACTGCATAGACAAAGATTCTTCAGCAGTGCCCTGTGGAGGAATAGTGAAGCCCCGGGGCACAGCTGGAGAAGTCTGACAAATTTGAAAAGCTTTATCAGCTTTCCCTGCCAATGGTCATTTCTTAGACTACTTGAGCTGGTTGGTGCAATGAACATAAAATACTCACTGGGGCCAGAAGTCTTGCGATAGAGGCAGAAGGAAGAAGGGGGAGAGGGCTTGTATTTCAGAAAGAGCAGAGAGAATTTATAAGTCAGGTGAGCATGAGAGGAAGCCAACAGTGCTGTCAAAAAACAAAACAAGACTTACATTATGCTAAGGACAATCACTTCTCCATAAATCCAAAGGCTGGAACAGCCCTGCAGTGGAAGGTTAGATGCTGCCGGCCACTACTGGAAAGTGCCACTGAACTCCTGTGTGGAGATGAGTGGAAGCACCAAATCACGCCACCATGATCTGCAAGACTTCTTCCCCTGCAATCGGGAGTGGAGGGTCACATTCAGAGCCACTCCGTGGATTGATTAACCAAGTCTCTCTCAGGTTATTTTCAGAGGTCGCCCACTTGGCAAACTATATTTAATTTGGGCTTTTTCTTTTTTCTTAATTAAGTCACCTGTGATGGCACATCTACCTCTAAAACTTGCCATTTCTTTGATTCAGTAAATTTCACTACCTGGCTCATAGAATGTTAAGGATCTGAAAAAGTCATATAGTTTAGGGAAATTCTAAATATTTTGAAGCCCAAAAATCTTTATATTGGTAAAATGAAAAACTACACTGAATCTTCAGACAGTTAAATTATAATATAAACTTCCTGAGCTTTCTTTGATTACATCAGGACAAACATATTTCTAGAGACAAGGGGAGACAAAGAATTGGAAACAGAAATACAGACAGGAACTAGCCTCAGAAATAATATAGTTAACACATGTCTCAGTTGCAAAACCATCAATTTTCCTTTCATTTCCTCTCTTCTCACTCCCTCCCTCTTTTCTTTCTCTTTCTTTCTTTCTTTCTTTCTTTCTTTCTTTCTTTCTTTCTTTCTTCCTTTCTTTCTGTCAGTATTGGGGAGGTCCTCAACTTCTTTTTCTATTTTTTTGAGACAGGGTCTCGCTAAATTGCACAGGCTGCCTCTGGCCTTGAACTTGTGATCCTCCTGCCTCAGCCTCCTGAGTTGCTGGGATTGTAAGGATATGCCATGGCACCTAGCAAATCTTTAGGGAGCGTGTGTGTGTGTGAGAGAGAGAGAGAGAGATAAGGATGGAACCCAGGGCCTTGTCCATGTAAGGCAAGTGTTGTACAACTGAGCTAAAGCCCCAGTCCAAACGTTAGGCATTCTTTTTTTTTTTTTTTTTCCTTTGAGACAAGGTCTTACTATGTAACCCAGGTGGACTTGGAAACTGTGATCCTCCCGCCTCCACCTCCTAAATGCTGGGATTACAGGTGTGTGCCACTGTACCCAGTAAAATTTTCTTAGAGCCCTACTCAATTCTACAGAACAAGTCATTGTTATTAACCCACCCCAGCCTCATTGCTTCTGCACATAGCCTTTGCTCATTCCTGCTCCTCTCCCTGAATTTTGTTGAACTTAACGTCTTCTACTTCTTTTCCTTACCCTTGCACTCATTCCGACACCAAGTCCTACTGACTGAGTCTTCTACCCGTACAGTGGAATATCCCCTACTTCCTATCCTAACATCTACTGATTTAGTCCAAGCCTTCATATTCATTCATGTGAATGATGGCCACAGCCTCCTGAGTAACCGTGTTCATCTGCTCAATGCACTTTGTCCCATTTTGTCTCTATAAGGGCACTGGTGAGGAAGAGGCCCCCACTCTCCTGGACCTTATATTCTGGGGGAGTGCCAAGTAACGATCAAACAACGAAATGAATACAAATGATGGTGTGTTCTAGGGGAAAAAAATGAGCAGTGATGTGAGAAAGAGTTACTGAGGTGTGAGGGCCTCACAGATTGGGTGGCTACAGGGGAGGACCCCCGGGAGCCAAGGGCTGGAGGAGAAGCAGCCAGTTTTGCACACTGTGCACCAGGAAGAGGGCAAGCATATGTGGGGTTGAGAGATCCCAGGGCTTCGTTCAGGTGATGGTGGAGCAGATGGAGGGAAGTGGGAGCATTCAGTTTTAGACACAGACCAGGCCTGATGGACTGATGAGGAGCACCAAGGAAAAAAGGACACCCAATGAGGAGTGGGTTGAATAACTAACTGGATGATGGTAGTGTTATTTACTATGCTGGAAAGAAAAAGAAAGGTCTGAGACAGGAGAGTGACACAGAGCAAGTAAATGTCTAGTCTTTTCAACTCTAACTGATCCTTCACTGAGGCCAGAGTATTACATCCAGCAGTCACAGTTTTTCTTTTTTTTTCCAGTCCTGGGAAGTTGAACCTAGGGCCTCACACATGCTAGGCAAGTGCTCTACCACTGGGCTGCACTTCCAGCTCATTTTTTAATTTTTTGTTTTGAGTCAAGGTCTTTCTAAATTACACAGACTGCCTCTGGCTTTGACCTCACAATCCTCCTGCCTTAGCCTCCTGAGTCACTGGGATGATAGGTACATGCTACTGCCCAGCTTGGCTCTCAGTTTTGAGCATGACTCCACCCTGCTTAAAACACTCCAAGGTTCTCTATTGCCCTCTCAAGAAAGTCTAACCCCTTCGCATAGTGTACAAGTTCCTTCCTGATATAGGCCTAACTTAACTTTTGAGTTTACCTGCCCATTTTATCATAGCACTTTAAAATTGTGTTATGAAAGGGTGAAGATGAGCAAAGTACGTGATACACATGTATGAAAATGTCATAAATGAAATCAATCCTTTTGAACAATGATTATATGCTAAGTAAAAAATAAAATTGTGTCATGATTATCTGAACACACAGCTGTCTCTGTTATTAGATGTAAATTAGAGAAGGATTCTATCATCATTACTTTTGTGTTTTCAATGCTTGGCATATATTAAGTGCCTGGTAACATTTACTTAAACAAAAGGAAGGAAAGAAAGAAAAAAAGGAATGAAGGAAAGAAAGAAGAAAGGAAAGGAGAGAGGGAGAAGAGAAGGGGGAGGGAGGGAAGAAGGAGAGAAGGAAGGAAAGGAAGGAAGGAAGGAAAGAAAGAAAGGAAGGAAGGAAGGAAGGAAGGAAGGAAGGAAGGAAGAGAGGGAGGGAGGGAGGGAGGGAGGGATTCTTTTAGTGAGAACCTTCCCCAAAAGAAGAGTTCATGGCAGTTATTAGCTTCTGTGCCATCTTTCTCTGGGTCACTTTTGGAGACTGTGAAATCTGGGATGGAAGGAGAAGAGCCCCCTCTAGAGGTGGAAAGGTGCCAGAATGGACCTATTCTGGAAAAATTTTCCAGGAATACTGATCAGGCAAAGCTAGAACTTATCCACACCAAAGTAATCTTTTAAAGAACCCAATCAATAGTAATAATATCTAGAAATGAGTTCACAATAAAATGTTTCTCAAAAGCTTTATGGGAAAAAAATATTGAGTCATCTGATGTGTGAACCTATATGGTTAAGTTACTATTCTTTGACAGTAAAGCCCTAAATATCCAACTTCTTATGCAGACCTTGTGGATTTGCCAGGAAGTTCTCATTCCTTTCAAATCATAGCAAATCAGTTATGATCTGATGCTTCCCTGCATGGGGAAATCAACTGCTTCCATCACCACACTGTCAGGAAGAACATCTGTGAGGAAGGCCGCCCTGGACGGGTACATTAACACTGTGGTACGGGGACTGACGTCTCAGCCAAGGCAGTCTCACATCTATCCGAACTTCGTAGGATGTGTAAATGCACCATAGCAGCAATCAGCAACTCTGCTGATTAACTGTGAGTTGTCAGACAGAATTGTTCTCTGCTATTGTTTGAATGGTTTTCTTTTACACTTTACACTCCACAGAGTGGAGAAAATGATGGGACATAGCCTGCAATTTAAACACTGTACTCATGTCCATGTGAAATATCACTGCAGAGAATACTTTTATGTTCCTGTTTTATTTGAGTCCCACTGTTTCAGGAAACATGCGGGCTTGGTTTGGCTCTGGAGCATCACTTTCCATTTGTTTATTTATAAAAGACCTACTCATATTGTGCTCCATGGTTGAGTTAAAACCACAAAATATCCCATTACATAGAAGGAAGAGCAGAACAGAGGTGAAAAGACTAAGTTCTTACTCCAGCTGTGTGATCTCAGCCAAGTCACATGATTGCTTTGAACATGGAATTTCTAAAAGGTGAGGTGAGGAAGGTTTATTCCTCTCTGAGAACAAATGTTGTTTTGAAGGACCAATGAAATAATGCATATGCAACCCTTTTATTTTAAAGAGAATATTATAGAGGCATAATTTGCACACCATGAAATGTCTAGATATTAAGTGGACAATCAATGAATCCTGGCAAGTGTGTATGCTTGGGTAAATCACACTCCAATCAAAACCCAGAATATGGCCACCACCCCAGAAAGTGACGTGAGACCTCTTTTCAGGTGGTACCCCCAGTCCTACTTCAGATCATTCACTTTTTTTTTTTTTTTGGCCATAGATGACTTTTGCCTGTTTTAGAACTTCAAATTAACAGAGTAACAGAGTATGTGTTCCAGGTGTGTGGCTTCGTTCACTCAGGATGTCTGTGTCCTTTATCCCCACCATTCCATGTATCAGTAGTTTGTGCCTTTTTATTTCTGAAAATATTCATTAGTTTTCTATCTTCCATTTTAAGAATGCTTTCTGACAGCTTTTGACAAATGGATCTACCCTGTTATCACACCCATAATAGTACCCAGATAGTACATCACACCCAGATAGTACATTTCCATTACCTCCAAGGATTCCCTCCAAGAGTTCCCTCGTGTTTCTGTACCATCAATTTCTTCTCCCACCCGTGATTCCAGGCACTGATGCTATGCTTTTTATCATGGTAGTTTTGTCTTTGCCAAAATTTGATGTAAATGGAATCATACACTTTGTAATCTTTTGTGTCTGTTTTTACTTAGCCCAATGGTTCTGAACTCAACCATGATGTGTGTATCAATAGGATTCCAAAAAATAAGTAGCATTCCAATGAATGAATATATTGCAATGTGTTTACCCATTAGCTAATCAGTGGGCACTTTTGCACCCAGTGTGGGTATACTTTGAGTAAAGCTGCTAAGAAAATCCATATATAAGTCACTGAGCACACATGTCTTTATTTCTATTGGATAAATATATAACAGTGGGATTTCTGGGTCATAACATCACTTTATGAGAACCTGCAACCTTGATTCTTGAAGTGGCTGTAGTACTATTTGCATTCCCATCAGCAATACATGAAAATTCTAGTTACTTCACATCATTGTCACCACTTGCTATTGTCAGTCTTTTTGATTTTGGCCATTCCAGCAGGTGTGTAATAAATAGCATCTGTGGTTTAATTTGCATTTTCCTAATGACTAAATAATGTTGAGCATCTTTTTATGTACTTGCCATTCACGTATCTTTTTTGAGGTATCTGTTCAAACCTTTTGTACTTTAAAAAAGTCAGGATTTTTTTTACTATTGAGTTGTAGGCATTCTTTTTATATTCTGGATAGAAGTTCTTTATCAGATACATATTTTGCAAATACTTTTATCTATCTGTGACTTGCCTTTTCATTTCCTTGATACTGTCTTTTAAAGAACTAATGTTTTTAATTTTAATGAAGTTTATTCTTCAGTTCTTTTGGTTTGAGCTTCTTTTGTCCTATCTAAAAAATCTTTGCCCAAACAAGGTAACAAAAATTTTCTCTTAAGGTTTCTAG
>VMDO01001413.1:0-194788 GCA_007922755.1 Pedetes capensis
GGAGAGGGAGAGAGAGAGAGAGGGAGAGAGAGGGAGAGAGAGAGAAAGAGGGAGAGAGAGAGGAAGAGGGAGACAGAGAGACAGAGAGACCGAGAGACTGAGAGACGGCGGGAGAGAACGTGAGCAAGCACAGGAGCAGGGACTGGGCACCAGGCTCCAGGAAGAGACGCAGAGGGAAACGTGAACTGAGCGTAAAGGTGTCCATTAGAATAAGGATTCGAGCTCCGCTAGATGCTTATTACCAACGGAACAGAAAGAGCAAACTAAAAATAGTGCACAGCGAAGGAATGTGTGTGTGTGTGTGTGTGTGTGTGTGTGTGTGTGTGTGTGTGTGGGCAGAGACAGACATACGTGTCATGTATATGCATGTCATCCAGCTATGACAGAATGAGGGCACAGATGTCCATTCCACTGATAAACAATAAACACAAATGGGCTCAACGCAAGTCAAAGAATAGGATTATCAGATTGCCTAACAAAGCGAAACCCAGGGCCAGGCTCTATCCGTGAGACCTGCCTAAAAGAAAGAGATTACCAAGATAAAAGGAAGGCACAATTTAAGGTACCTCAGGAAAAATGCAAATGAAAAGAAAGCAGGCATGGGCACCAGGCTATCTAACAAGGTCGATGTGAGACCACCCAGCGTTGAAAGAGATTTCAAAGCGGGTATTTTGATGATGTTAAGGCTCCAGCTCACCACCCAGGGGCCAGAGTGATTAGCGCGCACACCCAATAACAGGCACCACTCAGAGAGTGGGTATTGTAGGAAATGCAGGGAGAAATAGATAGAGACACACTGGGAAAAGGAAGTGGCCACGCCAGTCATGACAGACCGTTATTAGGGAGGAGATGGAAAGCGTCCATGACGGGGGCCAATGGGGCAGATCTTACACTGATACACTGAACTCTGAACCCTGATAGTTGGGAATGCATCTTCTTTTAAACGCACGTGAAGCATCCCGCAAATTGACCATGTCTATTGCAGCAAGGAGAATCTCATTAAACCCAAAGCCTAGAAATAATGCATTTAGCATTCTCTTACCACAAGCAATAAAACGAGATGTTAACAATGGCAGTAATGGAACGAAAAGATGTGCACACCAAGCGTGGTGTTAACAACTCTCGGAGCAAAGACGAGAGAACAATATTGCAGAATTTTGTGAAAATATTAAAATCCAAAAATACGAGTCTATGGAATACAGTCGGACCAGTTATAGAAGAACAAATTTTGGCCTTACATAAAAATGAGTATCATTAAAAATGAAAAGACAACTGGTCACCATAATCCCAGTAACGTGGAGGCAGAGGCAGAAAGATTATGAGTTCAAGGCCAGAGGCAGCCTGTGCAATTTAGCAAGATCCTGTCTCAGAATAAAAACCAAAAAAGGGGTTGAAGGTGTGGCTCAGTGGTACAGCACTTGTCTGGAATGCATGAGGCACTGGGTTTAACTTCTCAGCACTGAAAAAAGAAAAGAACAGAATAATGTCCAACACATACACAACAATCTGGAGAGGGAGCAACAAACAGCACAGAAAATAGAAGCCACGTGAAGACCAGTGAATTCCAATGCGTCAGAGAAAAAGCAACGGAATTAGTAAATATGTCCAATATCTGGCCTGCAGATCCATGGTGAGGCAATGTAACGCACAATTCTAGAGGTAACTGGGAAGAAGAAAGCACAGACACACAACATTAGAGATGACAAAGGCTAAATAGGAGGTAGGTCGAGAAGAATTTATTCTTTAAATCATTAAATTTGTTGTTGTTGTTAGGTGCTGTCGAGTCGGTATCCGACTCATAGCGACTCTCATAGGGTTTTCAATGGCTGACTGTTTCGGGATTGCCTTGGGAGTGGATTGCCAGGCCCTTCTCCCATTTTTGCGGTGCTGGGAATCGAACTTGGGACCTCAGAGACTGCAGCGCAGCACTCTACCCACTGAGCTAAATCCCAGCCCAAATCATTAAATTACTTTGTGAAATTATATGCAAACCAAGTTAAATGCCAACACGATGGAATAACTCCCTAAAAAAGTGCAAAGTGCCAACATCGAGCTCATTAGTAGAGAAAAATCTAAGCAGGCGAGTTACCACCGAGGAAACAGAGGCAGTAAGGAGCACCAATTCCTTCCAAACCCCATTTCCACAAGGGAAACACACCAAGCTTAATTAGGCCAATTAATAACAATCTACTTAAATGATTCCAGAGTATGAGAGAAGATGGAAAGCTTCCAGAGTCTTCCTGTGAAGCAGGCAACCCCCCCATAACATGGCAGAGTTTTTGCTAAAACCTAAGAGTGCTGAGTAACCTCACTAATGAATGCAGATGCACAGAAGCCCAAGATAAAGCACTGTGAACCAGAAAAACACCACGGAACACAATCATGCATCAGGACCACGTAGTTGTTTTACCAGGAACAAGAGGGGGGCTCCATGTTAGCAAATATATTAATCCAATCCATCAAGTGAGTACAACCAAGCAGAAATATCATCTGGTTATTTCAAATGTGGAAGACACGTTTTGCATAATTAAAAACATACATGTTAAGGACACTGGGTAAAAATAGCCATCGATGCATCTCGAGGTTAGCGTGGTACTTAGTGGCAAACACAAGCATCCTTCCAACTAGGACCAGAGGGAAAACAGGAGGGACTTCTCCTTTCCACTGTTAAAAATACATAATAAGAGCCGGGCGCGGTGGCGCTTGCCTGTAATCCCAGTGGCTTGGGAGGTGGAGGCAGGAGGATCGCAAGTTTGAGACCAGAGGCAGTCTGCATAACTTAGTGAGACCCTGTCTCAAAAAGTAAAAAAATGGGCTGGGGGTGCAGCTCAGTGGTCCAGCACTTGCAGAGCATGCAGTTGTGAGGCCCTGGGTTCAACCCCTGGCACCACGCACAATAAAATAAAATAAAATAAAATAAATAAATAAATAAGGTGCTTAGACAAAGGGAAAGAATGAGATGCATAGGTGCTCGTTACAGTTCAGAGATGGTTCGAGTTTCCTGGGTCCCAAGCTTGCTCCTCACTGTGGCAATGCTGAGAGGTGGTGGAACCTTTAAGAAGAGGGGCCAAGTGGGAGATGATCAGGCCACTGGTGGTGCCACCCTAAGTGGTTCATGTAGTTCTCGTGAGATGCCAGTGAGTTCCTGCAGAACAAGTTGTTACAAGAGAGCCGGTCTGGCCCACGATCCTTCTTGCTTTCTGTTTCCCCACGAGACTGCTCTTTCCCTCTCCCACACGGTCCCACCATGGTGCTGTCGGCCACAAGACCAGAGCCCAGCAGATGCCAGCACCAAGCTGTGCTATTGGGGCTTTGCAACTGCAAGCTAAATGAGCCTCTTTTCTTTGTAAGTATTCAGCCTCAGGTGATTTGTTACAAGAACAGAAAGCAGACTAATATAGCACTGGGTGTTGTTGTTAGGTGCCATAGGGTCAGTATCCGACTCATAGCGACCCTCATAGGGTTTTCAATGGCTGACTGTTTCGGGATTGCTTTGGGAGTGGATTGCCAGGTCCTTCTCCCATTTTTTGTGGTGCTGGGAATTGAACTCGGGACCTCAGAGATTGCAGCACAGCACTCTACCAACTGAGCTAAATTCCAGCCCAATATAACACTGGAGGAGAAAATAATTAAAACAAATCTGATTTCAGATGACGAACTTACATATAATGAAAGATCACCCCAAATGAAAGGTAAACCATAGGCACAAAAAATAAATAAGTAAGTAAATAAAGAACAGGAGATGGGAGAGAATTTACTAATGTGTCATATTACAACAATTAACATCTGGACATCAATAAGGAATTGTGTTTCTGAGCATGTGGGGTACTTTCCTTGTTCTTTCCACTGAGTACAACTAAATCCCCTGGGAATGTTACAGGGAGCATAGACAGGAAGGTTTGACCCCTTTGTCCCTTGCCAGATACCTACATTGACCCAATACCTTTGTTGTTGTTGTTGTTGTTAGGTGCCGTTGGGTCTGACTCATAGCGACCCTTATAGGGTTTTCAATGGCTGACTGTTTCGGGATTGCCTTGGGAGTGGGTTGCCATGTCCTTCTCCCATTTTGCAGTGCTGGGAATCGAACTCGGGACCTCAGAGACTGCAGAGCAGCTCTCTACCAAGTGAGCTAAATCCCAGCCCCTCAATACCTTAGCTACTATGAATAGTGCTGTAGCAGACATGGAGGTGCAGATGTCTCTTTGACATGCTGATCGCATTTCCTTTGGAATATAATCCATGATGGGATTGCTGGGTCCCCTAGTAGTCTCATTTTTAATTTTTTGAGGAATTTCCACACTGTTTTCCATGATGGCTGTGTGATTTGTATTCTCACAAATAGTGTGGGAGGTTCCTTATTCTCCACATCATTTCCAACACTTATGCCACTCAGCATTCTGATATTCTGATCCTAACCAATGTGACGCCATAGTTTATTGTGGCTTAGTTAACATTTGTCATGTGATTGGGGATATTGAACATTTTTTCATGTAATTCTTGTTCATTTTCAAGTCTTCTTTTGAGAAATGTCTATTTTGGTTTTTGCCTATTTTTAAAACTGTGCTCTTTTCTTACTATTAAGTTGTTTGTGTTCCTTATATATGTTGGATATTAGCCCTTTATCAGTTGTGTAGTTTACAAATATCCCCTGCCACACACCCATTCTGCAGGTTGCCTCTTTGTTGATTGTGTTGTGGGCTCTCCTGCAGAGGTTTCTAAAGCAGGGATCCCCAATCCCCCAGCTATGGACCCCTATCAAGCAAAGCTTTGTCTGTGTTCCAGTCTCTCCCCACTGCTGGTATTACCACCTGAGCTCCACCTCCCATCACATCAGCAGCCCTCTGATGCCCATCTGTAAAAAACATTGTCTTCCATGAACCTGGTCCCTGGTACTGTTCTAAAGTGTGGACAGGAAATGGCGTGCCTCCCTAGGGACCCAAGGGGTAATGTGGTCATGGGTTCCCTGGGTTTCCTTTGTGCCTCAGGGCCCCTGAACATGTTGCTGAGGAGGCAGTGCCCTGGAAATGCCTGCATTTTTAAAGGAAGAGCCACAAGGCCTCTGCTTTCTCACCAGAGGACTGGAGAAGGGGTGCCCAGCCAGACACTGGCTTTGAAATTACAGCCGAGAGCAGCACAGACATATTGCAGCCATACCCCAGCCCATCAGCAATGACCAGCCGCCAGCATGACGGAGCCCCTGCCCCATGGCTGGCATCTGCGGAGGGCCACTGGAGAGCCAGGCCCCCCTCCTTGGTGTCCACAGAGACCCTGCGGGAGAGAGGGCCCTCACTCAGGAGTATAGCAGCACCCTCCCAGGGTACGAGGCAGGCAGTGGGAACCTCTTCTTGTCCCTCCCAAAGAGGATCATGAGAAGGATTCAGCATCTCAGGGCACAACATACAGATGTCATGGATCCCCCAGACCCCCAGACCTTCATGACCCCCAGAATGGGGAGGACCACGCCTTGCAGGGAAATGACGGCCACCGGGTGCCCACACAGACGTGAGCGACATTAGTTGACTGGCCGGGTGAAGCTGCCTGTAAGCGAGTGTGCAGGTGCTCACACAGAAGGGGGACATGGGGTGCCGCTGTTAAGAAACAGAGATACAGGAAGCACAGAGATTTCAGAACTGGAAAATGCATCTGAAATTAGAAAGCACAATGGATGGACTCTGTAGAGGAGGGTGAGGTCACAGAAAGGAATCAAGGGGTTGGAGGATGAGCTGTGGAAATGGCCCGGTCAGAAAAACGCAGAGAAAACAGACAAACGGAAAAAGATGAGCAGCGCCTTGGGGCTTGTGGGTTCCACCACAGGTCTGGAATGTGTGTCTTTTGTCCCTGGAGGAGGAGACAAAGGGGGAAAAGGACCTGGAGAAATGATGGCTGAAGACTGTCCAATTTGGCAGGAAGTTGAAAATAATCTCAAATAGGATAAACCTAAGGAAATCCAGGCCAACACGCATCACAATTAAACTTCTGCAAGGTGAAAAACAAAGAAGAAAGTGTTAAAGCTGCCAGACAAAAAATAGCGTAACATAGAGGGGGAAAAGCATTTGAACATTAGCGGATTTATCAGCAGAAACCAGGGAGGCCAGGAGGAAATGACACAGTATTTTTTAGCTACTGAAAGAAAAGAACTATCAACTCAAAGTCCCACGCTCCTGAAAATACCCTCGGAGAGCGAAGGGGAAACCGAGACGTTCTCAGGAGGAGGAACGCGGAGATCATTTGTCACCAGAAGACCTGATCTAAATGAATCGCCAAAGGAAGTTCTTGAAACAGAGGGGAAATGATGAAAGGGGGAGCCCTAAAACATCGAGCAGGGAGAAAGATGAGCACAAACAAAAACATGGATAAACACAGGAGGCTTGCTTTCTTTTTCAAGTCTTATAAATTGCATGTAATGTTTGTAGCGAAGTTTATAGCACTGTTTGATGTGGTTCTTGATGTATGCAGAGGAAAAGAGAATTACTGACTGGGCCATGAAGGGACATAAAGAGAGCTGAGATTTCTATGCCTCCTGAAGACTAGCACAAAGCTGCCATGGGTGGCTTCTGATGGTTGTGTGTGTGCTGTAGTGCTCACTGGGGACAACCACGGAGGATGCCCTGCACGGACACACGCAAACACCTATGGATGTGTCAAGACAGAACTCTAAAAATGTTCATGTGACACATCAGAATCAGAAGGCAGGGAAAAGTCACTGAGATGGAGAGAGAGAGGGAGGAAGAAAGAGAAGGATAGAGAGACAGATAACAAACAGCAGGAGATAAAATGAGATTCTTAAGCCCTCAAAGATCAATAATGACACTAATGTAAATGTTTTAGCTCAGTAGGTAGAGCGCCATGCTGCACTCTCTGAGGACCCAGGTTCGATCCCCAGCACCGCAGAAATGAGAGTCGGACATATCAATCCACTCCTGAAGCAATCCCGAAACAATCAGCCATTGAAAAACCTATGAGGGTTGCTAAGAATAGGACCTGACTTGATGGCACGTAACAAGAACAACAACCACAAATAACCTAGATACATCAATTAAGACACAGAGAGTGGCTGAGTGCACTACAGTGTCCGACCTAATAATATCCTGTCCTCAAGAAGCTTACTTCAAATACCATGATGTAGGCAGGCTGAGAGTAAAAGGATGGAAAAGGTGAGCCAGGCCAACATTGGTGAAGGAGTGGCCAAATTAGTACCTGACAGAGGAGACTCAGACCAAAGAAAACCACCAGAGACAAAGAGGGATGGTCTGTAAGGATGATATGGTCGATCCATCACAAAGAATTAGAAATTTTGAATTTGCATGCACTGAACAACAGAGTTGCAGAACTGTTGTTAGATAACATTGAGTTGAGTCCAACTCATAGTGGCCCCATGTACAACAGAACAAAACACTCCCTGATTCTGTGCCAGGAGCACAATCTTTTTTACGTGTAAGCCCATCGTCAGAGACACTGTGTCAATCCATCTAGTTGAGGGCCTTCCTTTTTTTCGTTGACCCGCCACTCTCCCAAACATGACGTCTTTCTCCAGGGATTTGGCCCTCCTGACTACATGTCCAAAATATGTAAGATGCAGTCTAGCTATCTTCACTTTGAAGGAGAATTCTGGTTGCATTTTTTCTAGGACCCATCTCTTAGTTCTTTTGGCCGTGTGTGGTATATACAATATTTCTCTCTAGAACCATAATTTAAAAGCATCAATTCTTCTCCTGTCTTCCTCGTTCAATGTCCAGCTGCAGAATACGGGAGGCAAAACGGATCAAAGTGTAAAGATCAATAGACTAATCCACCATTCACACAAATCCACAGTTGAAGTGGGAGACGTCAACCCTCTTGACAATGGATGGAACAGGTAAACAGAAAATAAGCAATATTGAGAAGAACCCCAAACGCCATCAACCAACAGGAAGCAATGGACATTTACAGAGTCCGTTCTCTGAAAGGCAGAGCACAGGCTCTTTCAAGTGTCTGCGCAAAGACAGAACAATCTTTGCTATGAAACAAATCGCAGCAAATTTAAAAAGAATTGAAGTTGTGCCATATGTTCTTTGACCACAGTGGAAGCAAACGAGAGACAAATCACAGAATAATAGCAGGAAAATCTCCAAACACTGGAAACCAAACAGCGCACTTCTGAATAATCCACGGGTCGAAGAAGTCTCAAAGGAAATAAAAACTACTGTGAACAGAAATGTACAGAAAATGTAATACTGTACAGGACACCGCAAAAGCAGCCCTGCAAAAAACATTTATAACGCTGAGTGCATGTATTCTTAAAGAGGAAGTGTTTCTTGGAGGAGGGGTTATTATTTTTTGTGGTGCTGGGGATTGAACCCAGGGCCTTCCACATGCTAGGCAAGCACTCAACCACTGAGCTACACCCCCAACCCAAGAGGAAAAATCTCAAATCAGTAATCTAGGCTCCCACTTCAAGAACCTAAAAATACAAGAGTAAGGCAAACTCACAGTGAACAGAAAGAGGTCATGAAGATAAAGTCAGAAATAAAGAAAATTGGGACATAGTAAAGATGTCAGTTTTACCCAAATTGATATATAGACTTAATGCCAGGCCTACTAAAATCAGCAAGAGTTTTATAGATATAGACAAGGTTATCCTAAGGTTTATGTTGAAAAGCAAAAGCACAAAAATAGCTTAAACAAATTGGAAAATGAAGAATACAGTGGGAAGAATCAGTCTACCCAACTTTAAAACAAATTTTAATTGTGGTAAAATGCATACAACACAAAAGGTACCATCTTAGCCATGTTTAAGCCTGCAGCCATAGCCCTGTGGTATCCGATTCTGTCAGATCTCAGAAGCTAAGCAGGGCTAGGCCTGGTTAGTACCTGGATGGGAGACCACCTGGGAACACCAGAAGCTGTAGGCTTGGGAGAAGTACCTGCCAACCCACTCCCAAAAATCAATCCGCCATTGAAAACCCTATGAACAAAAGAGAAGCACTGACAATAGTGTTTCCCTTGTTGTACAGAGGGTCGCTATGAGTAGGATACGGACTCACGGCACCTAACAACAACAACAACTAGCCATGTTTAAATGTACAGTTTGCTAGTACTAACTGTATTCACATCTATAGCCATACCACCCTGCATCTGATCTCATCAGATCTTGGAAACTAAGTAGGGTCAGGCTTGGTTAATCCTTGGATGGGAAACTGCCTGGGAATATTGGGCCCTCTAGGCTTGGAAGAAGGACCCGGAAAGCCTGCTCCTGAAACAATCAGCCATTGCAAACTCCACGAATAGCAGAGAAGCACTGACAGTAGTGCTGGGCATGGCACAGTGTTAGGGACTGTTTTGTTCTGTTGTACACAGGGTTACTATAAGTTGGACCTGACTTGACAGCGCCTAACAACAGCAACAATGACAACAAGTATATTCACAGTGTTATACAGTTAGCTTGCAGAATTCTTTTCCTCTTCCCAAACTGAAACTCTTTCCATTTTAAACAATGACTCCTTCCCCCAGCCCCTGATGAGCTCCATTCTACTTGTTTCTACAGAAGGCATGACCTCATATGAGGGGAACCAGGCAGTTTCCCCTTTCCATGACTGTGTTATTTCACTTCAAACTCTGTCCACTGTAGAGAATATTATGGGATAGCTCCAGGGGATAGAGAGGAAGCATGATTGGGATAAGGTCCGTCTAGCCCACTTGGAGGTCTGAAATCTATGCCCCAGTGTAAGATGGCCTCCAATGCTCCTTGTCCCTCATCCAGGTCTTCTTGGTGTTGAGTGAGCCAAGATGGCTCCTGCCCTCTCAGACCCCTTGACGCCTGATTGGTTACTTCTGACCCTCACCCTGCCCCCTGACTAGCCACTAAAGAACACCCCCTGATTGGCCAGAAAGTGACATCCAGTGTCACCCTTTATTTGAATGTCACTCCTAATTGGTTGCGCCCAGCCCCTTGTGCCACCACCTGATTGATTGATTGCCATCTTGAGGCAGTTACCCAAAGACTATATAAATAGAGCTTGCTCGCCACTCTGTAGTTCTGCCACTCCGCCGCAGATGGGCCATACCACTGCCAGATCAAGGGAGAAGACTGCCTGCCATTGCAGAGGCCACCCCATCGCTGGACCAAGACAGAGATCATCAGAGACCAGCAGCAG
This sequence comes from Pedetes capensis, assembly GCA_007922755.1. Lineage (NCBI taxonomy): Eukaryota > Metazoa > Chordata > Mammalia > Rodentia > Pedetidae > Pedetes > Pedetes capensis. The sequence goes on from VMDO01001413.1 coordinate 10,134, forward strand.
AGAAGAAGCTGGCCTTTGTGGAGGACACCTGGAGGGTCCCCGGACCACCGCCGATTTCCTTACAGGAGCTGTACAATAAAACCCAATCTAAAGGCATCCCGAAGCTGTCCTTAACTCCACCACGCTCACCAGTCCCCTGGTGTGGTGTCCCGATCCCGGTCAGAGAAGAAGAGCTAGCCCAGTCTCGGCCATGGGGAAGGGCAACCCACAGTCCACAAGCTTCCTCTGTGCTGTAGCATTCATAAAAATTCCCTTCCTTTTTGAGGTGGAGAATATCCCATTGTATGTGGGGACCAGGTTTTGTTTAGCTGTGTGTCGGGTGATAGACTCTTGGGTTCCTTCTACTTTTTAGCTCTTGGGAATGGTGCTCCTGTGAACATGGTGGTGGTGCAAATATCTCTTCGAGACTCGTTTTTTAGTTCTTTTGGATATATGGCCAGAAGTGTCATCCCACAGATATTCTAAGTTTTTGAGAGTCACCACACTCTTTTCCATGGTGGTGCCATTAGTTTTTCTTGCTTCTAAGAGTGACAAGTGTGCCAATGTCCTCGCATCCTCACTAATACTTATTTTTTTTACGTTTTTGATGGTAGTCATCTTAATGGGCAGGAAGTAGGATCTCAGTGTGGTTTTGATTTGCATTTTCCTGATTGTTAGTGTGATCATTGTTTACTTGTGTATCTTCTTTGGAAAGACATCTACTCAAGTCTTTGCTCCTTTTTAAGCCAGGTTGTTTTTATTGTGATTTGAATTATAGGCATTCTTTATGTATTATGGGAATTAACCCTTTATCAGCTGTATGATTTGCAGATATATTCTCTCTTATTTCATGGGGCATCTTTCTCCATATTGATTTGTCTTTTGATGTACTCTATGTGATATTAAAATTTTTTATATAGCTATTGTAGTCAATACTATGTAATCTTGGAAGATACCTGGATAGATGCATGCAATGGAACAGGGAATCTATAAACAGACCACCTAAATATGGCAAAGTCATTTCTGATAAAACTTCAAAAGCAATTTAGTGAAAGAAATATACTCTCTGCTATAATTTGTGCCAGAACAATTGTACATCTATAATCAAAATCAAAAACACAATCACACAAAATGGCTTGGTCTAATTCTTACATTTTATATAAAAATTAATTTGAGATGGATCATGGACTTACATGTAAAATGTAAAACTATAAAACTTACAGAAAAATGTAGGAGAAAATCTTCAGGGCCTAGGGCTAGACAGAGAGTTCACAGAGTTGACATGAAAAGCACAATCCATAATAGGAAAAATGGGTAAATTGAACCTTCTAGACATTAAAAATCGCTGCTTTGTGAAAGATGCTGTTATCAGAATGTGAAAAGAAATGCTAAAATGTGGGAGAAAGTGTCTGCAACCCACATATTTTATAAAAAATGTCACATGTAGAATATATTAAAGTGCTCAAAATTTAACATAAAAAAATCCAAAATGGGCAAAAGATAGGAGGAGCTATGTCACAAAAGAGAATTCCTAGGTGGCAGATGAACACCAGGAAAGATGTCCAGCTCAGATCGCCACTAGAGAAATGGCAGTGAAAATCCCAGTAAACCAGGGCTACACACCTTAGCACGTCCAGAAAGTGATAGGAGGACGGTGGGTGAGGACACAGACTCCTGTGACCCACACATTGCCGCCAGGATGCCCAATGGCACAGCTACTCTGGGAAATGGCTTGTGGGTTTCTTTAAACCCCAAACCTGTCACTATCACGTGACTTAGCAATTTCACTCCTCTGCATTTGTGTTCACAAAAACCTGTGCGTAAATGTTTAAAGTGCTTGATTTATAACAGCTCCAAATTGGAAACAACTCACACAACCTTCTTTGATGGGTGAATGATTAAGCAACTGTCGTCCATCTGTACCCACATCATGGAATATTACTCAGCAATAAAAAAGAAAGCATAATTGATATGTGCAACAATCCAAATGACCCTTCAGGGAATTATGTAAGTGAAAAATACATTTTACATAACATGATTACATTGACAAAATTATAAAAATGGAGAGCAGGTTTGTGATTGCCAGTGATTAAAGAAGACGTAGAAATTAAAGGAATTATGAGTTACAGACCTAAGGGCAATGCAAGGGACGTTTGCAGTGAGGCAAATATTCTATATAGTGAATAGGTCACTACTAGGATCTTGGTAGTTATATTGTACTGCATACTTTTTAAAATCTTACGTATATTGTGTGCACATTTTTGCAAGGTACTCCTATGCCTGGGGCTGGGAGTTAGGTCAGTTGGTAGAGCGCTGCGCTGCAGTCTCTGAGGTCCCGAGTTTGATTCCCAGCACCGCAAAAATGGGAGAAGGGCCTGGCAATCCACTCCCAAGGCAATCCCGGAACAGTCAGCCATTGAAAACCCTATGAGGGTCGCTATAAGTCGGATATCGACTTGACGGCACTTAACAACAACAACAACAAACTCCTATGCGTGGGACACTGGGTAAAAAGTACTAGCGATGGTACCAGACAGTTTCCTACAACTTCATGTGACTCTGTGTTTATCTCAAAGAAGTTTAGTTAAAAAAACAGAGGGAAAGAATCAGTGATCAGCAAGAATATCAACTAGAACATGGTAGAGCACATAACCAGTTACCCTGGACTTACCCAGTTAAAGCAGCATTCCGTTGTCACTCAACAGCCCTCAGAGTCAAGGATTAGGTCATGGTGGGGCTAAGGTCCCAACGCTAAGGTCCCAACTCCTAGGCCACCCTTGAGCTGTCCTTGTGAGGTGCTCGTGGGCTGGGGGTTCCTTCCAAGGTCACTCGCTTGGTGCTGGGCAGACTCAGGTTCTCTGGGCCTGCTGGCAGGTTAGACACCAGCGTGGGCTGCAGGCAGCAGGCAGGGGTGGCTTCGGTCCTGATAGATGACCCAGCCCACGGTGCCTGGTACGGAGGCAAAGTCTGTGTGGCCGCCGGGGAAATGGCTCCGCCATGTGCTCTGTCCTTCTGCTGAGAAACAGGTCCTCGCCTGGGGTCATGGGGCATTGGGTGGGGCCAGGTGTCGCCTTACCTTCCACCATCACAGCGCTCGCGCATGCTTATGACAGACACTACAGCCTGGGCACATGCACACACGTGTGCACGCACAGAACGCTCACGCTCAAGTCCACACACGCCACACACAGGGGAACACGGGCCACACACAGCACATTCACACCAGCATTTATGCCCACCCGCCACACACTCACGCACGCTTACACCACATGCCACACACACACAGCACACACGTGACACCACATGCCAAACCCTTACACCATGGGCCACATGAACACGCGCTGCACAGTACACACCTTTGAATACTCGTGCATGCCACGTATGCTGCACACTCATCCCACACGTACCATGGACCACACCCCACATATGCTCATCATGCTCCACACACACAACCACAACACATGGACACACTTCTACCCTGCACACCCCCCACACACACTCACCTCCCCACGGGTCTCCTAGGACTAGACTAAAAACAACTGTCTAAAAATTATATAAGGGAAACTACGAAACCTTTGAAAGATAATGAAATAAACTTGAACAAGGGAAAGGCAACACCATGTTCTTTGGAATGCTTATGTTGTGTTTCCTTGAATTATTTTCTGAGTTTCCAATTATCTCAATGAAATATGCTCTTCAAGAAATCAAAAGACTCATTGCATTGGGAAAAGCTATTGCAAAAGGCCTCTTTAAGGTGTTGAAGAGTCAAGATGTCACATTGAAGATGAAGGTGCGCCTGACTCAGGCCATGATATTTGCAGTCACATCATATGCTTGTGAAAGCTGGACAGGGAATAAAGAAGACAGGAGAATAATTGATGATTTTTAATTATGGTGATGGAGACAAATATTGGATATACCATGGACTGCCAAAAGAACCAACAGATCTGTCCTTGAAGTGCAACCAGAGTGTTCCTTGGAAGCAAGGATGGCTAGCCTGCATCTTACATATTTTGGACATGTTGTCAAGAGAGACCAATCCCTAGAGAAGGACACAATGTTTGGGGGAGTAGCAGATCAACAAAAAAAGGAAGACTCTTAGCTAGATGGATTGACACAGTGTCTGCAACAATGGGCTTAAACATAAAAATGATCTTGTGCATGGCACAGTGTTGTGGAGTGTTTCATTCTGTCGTGCACGGGGTCCCTATGAGTCAGACATGACTCAACGACACCTAACAACAACAGCAAGAACAACACGTACTTGTCATGTAAATGGGCAAGAATAGCTAAAGATAACAGCTAAACCTTGAAACGGAAGAGCGCTGAAGATGCTGAGCATGCACATTGCTGAAAGGGAGACGAAGGTGGATTTGACAAACCAATCTGGTAAACAGAGGAAAATGGCCCAAGATACGGATGGATTTTCAGAGGGAAAGACATGACAACAACCCTCAAACATCTGGAAGATGCTCATCCTGTGCGGTGGCGGGAGCAGCACAGGCAGAGCTGAGTCACTGCCGTCACCCACGGGGCTGGCAAAGCCCTACAGGCTGACCAGCCCATCAGGAGGGAGCAGTTGCGGAAACAGGCCCAGTGAAGCGCTGGTGCCCAGGACACAGAGTGGGTCAGCCCTTCAGGGGAGGCATCGGGCAGCCCCAGCAGAAGTGAATAGACCCGACCTTTGACCCCTGTGATTGGCATATGTTCCTCCAGGAATCCATCCCAAAGGCACAGTGGCAAAGGGGTGGGCAGAGGCTCATCCAAGCCCGGGTGATCTGCCGTGAAGTTAAAAGGTACCAAGCTTCAGGCTCCTCCCTTCCACAGCTCCATCTGCCTGAGCTTCATGTTTGTAAAACCTTCCAAAGGAAAATGCTTTATATTTTTCCCTGAATGAAGGCATCTCAGAGCAGACAAGTTTTGGGGTCTCTGAAACCGGGATGGTCCCTGTACACAAGACTGTTCATGAGGTGTCATCTGAAATACAGACAACTGAAATGACTGCATGTCCATCCATGGAGAGCCGTCCCACGAGCCACTGAGTATCTCCAGGGTCAGCCATGAGGGCAGAAAGCCCAGCGTCCACCAGGTAAGTAACAAAGTGGAGGGGATGCACATTTACATATTTATGATACGCACGGTATATTTTATATGTTTCCTTACATATAAATGCATAATGTTTGTATATATTATGTATTCACTTCTATTAAACAGCAGAATGATGAACTGTAAGGAAAAATAGAATATGAAGAAGGAAAGAAATAGATTCAAAAAGGGATGGGGTGAAAGAGACAGGGAAGAAGTGAAACACCTTTGCATATGAATTTGACATTGACAGTAAATGTACAAGTCAATCTCTAGATCCCAAAGCAAAAGGAAACAAACGTGTGAACTTGACTGTGTGTCATGTAGGTGGCAAGGCCACACAAAGATGCATGCCTTCAAATGGCTTTGGTAGGTGCCGTCGAGTTGGTATCCGACTCATTGCGACCCTGTGTACAACAGGTGAAACACTGTGATCAGTGCTTCTCTGCTGTTCATAGGGTTTTCAATAGCAGATGGATTTTTGGGAATGGGTTGCTGAGTCCTTCTCCCAAGCCTACAGCACTTGGTATTTCCAGGTGGTCTCCCATCCAAGTACTAACCAGGCCCGACCCTGCTTAGCTTCCAAGATCTGATGGGATTGGATGCCACAGGGAATGGCTTTAGGGCATGGTTAATTGATTATATCTTGGGAGGTATACCAAAGGACAGAGGGACAACCTGAGTTATAGTGACATGTTTTCTGTATAGCCATCCATCAGCATCAATGGGGAATTGGATTCAGTTTCCCCTGTGGGTCCCAAAATCTGTGGATGCTCACACACCTTCTATAAAATGACATAATATTTGTGTGTAACCTATGCATATCTTCCTGTGTACTTTAAGCAGTCTCTAGGTTACTTAGCAGACCCGACAGAGTGCAAACACTGTGCACATAGTTGTTACTGTAGTTTTTGGGGACTTGTGATAAGAACAACCATGTTCCAGATAGACACAGTTGTTTTTTTTTTTCCTGAATATTTTTTCCTGAATATTCCTATCTGTAGTTGGTTGAATTTGTGGATGTGGAACCTTGGATAAGGAAGCCAAGCTGTAATTAAATTGTCGTTGGTGTTGCTGATGTTGCGGTTACACAGTGTGTATGCATTAAGTGATAAAGTAAATGTGTAGTGGTGATGGCCATGGCGACCGGGGTGTTTCATGTGATATACAGCGGATTACTGGTGGAATAAGAAAAGGAAAAAGAGCATGTCTTCAAAGGCATAACACGCATGCTAGTGTTGGAGCAATGAGCACCCCTGGCCTCTAGACTATGGTCTCTAAATCTCCTTTACCGTTGAAAGAAACCAGGGCTTTCCAGAACAATGGATAGTACTGAGTTTTCGGTAGGAAATGCACATTATGAGCCCTAACTGTCTTATACCAGAAAGCAAGGGAGCGTCCCTAAATACTGGGCTCTGTCAGAAGGAGGCAGGCAAGCAGAGCATGGAGGGACACAGCCGCAATGCCACCATTCAGGCGGTGGAAGCAGGAGGATTGTGAGCTCAGGGCCAGCCTGGAGAGCTGGTAAGAGTTTGTCTCAAAATGGAAACATAAATGACCACACCTGGCCTTGTGTCTGGCGCCTTTCACTTAGCTGGTCTTCAGGCTTCATCCATGGAGCAGCGCAGGTGAGAATTTAATTCTTTACTGGCTAACATTCAATGGCATGGCTGTGGCACATGCTGTCTATCCGGGCACCCATTGAAGGACATGGGTGCTGTTTCTATTTGCTGGCGATTGTGAGTAATGCTGCTGTGAACCACCATGTGTAAGGTTTGAAGTGATGAAAAAGCTCTGGAACTAGATAGCGGTGACGTTTGTGTGTTCGTTGGGGATGTGCTTAATGCCACTGTACTGCACACTATAAAGCAGTGGTAAATGGTATACGTGCTTTATATCAGACTGCAATCGAAGAAACTCTAAAAAAAGGAAAAAAGAAAAGAGAACGAATAGGAGAGAAAAAGGACTCAGCCAAACCTGAAGAGGTTCTCACCACCAAAGACTTAGCATCACCAAACTGATAACTTCAGTAGCTACATCCCATGGCATTTGTTCAAATCCTCGAGTTTATATTCAAAGTAAAGATCTGGCCACTGATGGAGGGCGTCAGAGACACTGCCCATCATGTTGTCCTCATTCTTTTGAAAACTGGCAAAGGGAAGGAAGTATTTGTGCCTGCTTTGCATATAAGAACTATCTTCCGAGTTGGGCAGGGAGGTGCGCATCTGTCATCCCAATGACTCGGGAGCAGGAGGCAGAAGGATCACAAGTTCCAGGCCAGAGGCAGCGTGCGCAGCTTAGAGAGCTCCTGTCTCAAAATAAAAAGTAAAGCACGTGTGAGATCCTGGGTTCAACCCACCAGTACCACACACACAAAAATACCCCCCAACTATGTTCTGGGGAAACAGATAATCGCAATGGCGGTTTCTTTTCATACGCGTATTCCAGCAGCTAAAGAAGACTCAGTGTTATAATTACAGCACCATCGCTTCCCACCCTTACTATACTGATGGATTCAATGACCTTCAGCTTCTGTTGACAACTTCGACTGGGAGTCTGGCACACGTCACGTGCCCCCAGTGGTAGCAGAGTGCAGCATCTGAAGTTGTTTTAACAAAACCTAAAAGCTGAACCAATCAAGCTCAACTAGAAAGCCCCAGTTTGCAAGAACCGTGCATCCAGGGAAGAGCAAACTCCTGATTCTGGGGAGCTGGACCGGAGAAACAACCCAATTTCTCTCCCAGATATGCTGCAAAGGGAAAGGAGGTGCAGGTTGGAGATTTAGGGGCCTAAACAAAGTTGTTAGAGGGAAAAGCAAGATTCAAAGTATGGGTTTTACTTGGGTTCAGGTATGAAATATGAAAATAAAAACATGGGGTATTTGTGGGTATTGTGGTTATGCTTTTAAAAAGATCTTTCTTTGGCAGATGCATATCAAAATATTCCCAGATAAATATTTCCAGATAAAATGTGATTGTGGTATTTATTAAATGCTTACCTTAGCAAAGAAGGATAAGAAAAAAGAGAAAGAAATCAAAGGAAAAAAGGACAGAAGGAAGGAAGGAAGGAAAAAAGTAAGGAAGGAAGGAAAGAAGAAAGGAAGGAAGGCAGAAAGAGAGAGAAGGAGAGAGGGAGGAAGAGAGGAAGGTTGGGAAGGAAGGAGAGAGAGAAGAGAGAAAGGGAGTAAGGAAGGAAGGGAGAGAGAGAAGGAAGAAGAGAGGGAGGATGGGAAAGAGGGAGGGAGAGAAGAGAGGGAAGGAGGAAGGAAGGGAGAGAGCCCCCTTTTCTGGCAGAGACACTGCCATTGCTGGGAGCCTTCACCCAAGTGTCCAGGTCTTGGATCTCTGTGCTGCGAGCCATGCCCTTCTCCCTGTTTTCCAGGAATCTCCATCTGTGCTCCCATGCACAGGGGTACGAGGTCCATATCCAGCTGCCCAGAAGGTGGCTGGTGTGTGTAACAGAGCAGCCTTAGCTCCTGATGGCAGACACTCTGCCACTGAGTCCCGGCTCCCGAGGGAGCAGACATGGAGCTGGCGGAGGTCAGGTAGTCCCTATGCACCTGGCCACAGCACCCAGAGCAGAAGACATGGCAGAGGTTAGAAAACGTCTCCTAGTGCAATCCCTGATCCATCTCTGGCTTGCTGTGTGATCTGGGCAATGTATTTGCCCTCTCTGAGCCTCAGCCTGCATGCCCATACGATGGACATCATAACGGTACTTGCTGCAATACTGCTGTTGATAATGCCTGTCTCATGCCTAAGCAGGCTTGCTCTGCTTCCGCGAGCATCCCATAATTGCTTTTGTGAGAGTCTTTGTCTATGTCCTTCTTGTCTCACCAGGCTGTCCGTTGTATATTCCAGTGGTGAGGCAGGTTTTTGCAGTGTTACATTTTCCGTGACTGTATGAGGAGTCGGAGAAGGCCACAGTGGGTGTCTTCAGTGGGCAACCACTGAAATACAGTGTGGAACCAGGAGACCGTGGTGGAGGGTCAGGGGAAACAGGAAGTAGGGGATGGAAGTGGTGAGGAGTCAGGGCTACCTGCAGCCCGGGGTGGGGGGCAGGGTGCCAGTGGATGGGGCAGTGGTGTGGATGCTCCCCGGAGGCCATGCATGCAGAATACTTGAAGACGATGCCAGGGTTTGACATTCAGAGGCCACGCCAGTGAAGTCACCGGAGCAGTGGGGCAGGCAGGAGCCAGGGTGAGCAGGGTGAGAAGGTGCAGATGGGTGGGTGACTGAGGGGAGGCCAGGGTGGCACAGGGAGGAGGGTGGTCACTGGAAGAGCACTGAGAGGAGTGTCATGGTATTAGGATGGCAGGTCAGTCAGCCTGTCTATCTATTCATCTATCCATCTAATCTGTCACCTCTCCATGTCTATCTATCATCAGTCTGTATACATCAGGTTGTTGTTGTTGTTGTTATTAGGTGCTGTCGAGTCGTGTCAGACTCATAGCGACCCTCATAGGGTTTACAATGGCTGACTGTTTCGGGATTGCCTTGGGAGTGGATTACTACGTCCTTCTCCCATTTTTGTGGTGCCGGGAATCAAACTCAGGACCTCAGAGACTGCAGAGCGGCACTCTGCCAACTGAGCTAAATCCCAGCCTATATATATATGGGGTAGCATCTGTTTATTACCTATCATTTATCAGTCTATTACCTATCCATGTATCCACCATCCTCATCTCCCACATCAGTCAATCGTATTTATCTATTATAACAGCTACTTATTTTCCATTGTCTATCATCTATGTTTGTATGCATGCATGTACTATCATCACCTATTATCTCAATTTGTCAATCACATCTGACTACCTATAATAGCTACTTATTTTCCATCTGTATCTATTTCTATATCTCTATCTGCCTTCTATGACCGTCAATCATCTTTCCACTGATTTCAGTGGCCAACTCTATGTGTGGCATGCACCTCCTGGAGCAGTCTGGAGGTTCAGATGGGTGGCACCGCCACGCACACAGATACTAAACACAATTCACTTAGGGGCCTTGGGTGTGGGGTGTGGACTCCTGCAGCCCTTGGGCACCAGCGGAGATGGGAGAAAGGAAAAGCCTCAGGTGCTTTTGCCTTCCAGGAGCAAACACCTGTGTTGGTGGTCTCAGTGGTCACAAGGAGAGAGTTCTTGCTTTGTCAGTGATCAGAGACAGAGTGGATTCTTTCCTTGTTGATGGTCGCTGCGGTAGAGTGTTCTTTCCTCACCGAAGGTCCGGGAGAGAGCAGGAAAGGATCAAAGACAAGAGCTTGCTTGCTTCTATCCAGAGGATTGCAGCCTCTGAATCCAGTGCTTTAGGTCACAGCGGGACACGAGTCCCCTCCGCGAAGGGAGCAGATGGGTGCACCCCGGGAGAGCACCTGCCGCTGCTGGCGAGGGCTGTGCAGGTGCTGGCACCAGGGAAGGGTGTTGATGTCTCTGCTTGACCCTGGTGGTGCTGTGCACTTGTTCCCGACTTCTGTGGTGGGAGCAACAATGTGTCACTCCGGCTGTCCCTCTGTGGCCTGTGTGTCATGGATTTGCTGGAGCTGAGAATAATGAGCGGCTTATGACAGGCTTCTCTGTGCAGGCAGAAGAAGTCAGCTGTCAGTGCGGGTGGGAGGGCCTGGGGCAGTGCTGGCCCGTGTGCTCCGTGCACGAGGGAGCTTCCTGCGCCGTCCAGTCACACCAGTGGGCAGGAGGGGCGTGTGGTCAGTCTGCATATATCCGAGGGTCCTCTGTAGAATGTTAAGTGCTGGGAGAGATTGGAGACCTGTCAGTGCAGCCTTGATGGTTAATTGGGGTAGGACTTGACCCGGAATTCACAACCTGCCAGTGCCAGAGCCAGGACCACCATTCTGAGTTTGCAGGACCTCTGCTCCAGTTCACTCCCTGGCCATGGCACTCAGCAAATGTGCACCGATGCCCCTCTTCCACGGTGGAAACCACGTGCTTGGAAATGGATTTCTGTGGCTCTTTCCCTATGATAGTTCCCCACGTTACTGTGTTCCGTTTCTTAGCCTCTGATGAGACATTCTTTACAAATGCTTCCGTGGCCTTGCCCCCAGGGTCTGCAGTCAACAGTGGAAGGAGCCGGGCGCGCCGGCGCGCGCCTGTAATCCCAGTGGCTCGGGATGCGGAGGCAGGAGGATTGCAAGTTCGAGACCAGAAGCAGTCGGTGTAACTTAGTAAGACCCTGTCTCAAAAAAGTAAAAAATGGGCTGGGGGTGCAGCTCAGTGGTCCAACACTTGCAGAGCATGCAGGCACGAGGCCCTGGGTCCAACCCCCAGTACCACCAAAAAAAAAACCAAACCAAACCAACCAACCAAACAAAAAACAGTGGAAGGAGAGGGGAGACAGCTTTGTGTGGCAGGTGTTCAGATCCCACCCTGCCACTTGCTGTGGGGCCAGGGACATTTTAAACTTCTCTGGGACCCAGAGTCTTCGTCTTTACAGAGAAAAAATGGCTAATGTGTGTGGCGCCCTTTCTACGTGCTCCCTCCTCTTCTGCACAGTTTGTATGAGTCACGGTGTGGTCACAAGTGCCCTGTGAGGCGGGTACTTACGCCCTTGCTGTTCCACAGTACAGGAGCGAAGTCAGAGCTGACGTCATTGTCCTCGCCATCACCATCGTCATTGTCAGAGCTGACGTCATTGTCCTCGCCATCGCCATCGTCATTGTCAGAGCTGACGTCATTGTCCTCGCCATCGCCATCGTCATTGTCAGAGCTGACGTCATTGTCCTCGCCATCGCCATCGTCATTGTCAGAGCTGACGTCATTGTCCTCGCCATCGCCATCGTCATTGTCTTTGTCCCGGGTCTCTCAGCCGGGTTCCGATCTCAGCGCTCATTCGCTGGAGCCCGGGCCTTCAGAGTTAGAATGCTCCAGCACATTTGCAGGCAATGGTCCCGAGTCGTGCCTGGCACCCAGGGACACAATGTTCGCTCCCCGAAATGCTTTGTGAGAGGAAGTCTCTCCTGGGTACGAGGTGGCTGAGAGAAGCGTCTGTGATGAAGGCTCGCAGGGGAATCTGCTAGAGCCATGCTGAAGACCACTCTAGCTGTCATTCGGGGTGAAGGGCAGGCGCCCCCAGACCCCCTACTTCCTCGCCACCATCCTGCTCTGTGCTCAGGCTGCGTGCGGGAGTGAGGGACTGACAGGGCCTCTCCATCACCCGCTAGGGCCCCTCGGGGGTGCTGCCTCTCCTTCTTTCCAAGGCAGCCGGCCACACGGAAGAGCAGTCTGCCTGCAAACTCTCCAACGCCAGCTTGGAGGCAGCCTGGGCAGCAGTGCGTACGCCGCCCTCTCCCAGGTGGCCGCAGCGGTCCCGGGGCCCGGCAGATCTCAGATGGAGCTGGGAGGAGGATGCTGGCAGCCTGTCAGCCGAGCCTGGCAGCTCCAGCGGGGCAGAGAGGCCACGGGAACACGCCGGACGGAGCCGGCCCTTGACAGGGTGGCCGCTGTGGTGATGCCACAGAGGGGCCGCTGGGGGCTTCTGGTGCTGTCAGGCAGGGAGCTCTTGGGAGCAGAGCAGGAACTTGGTGGGGGGAGCTGGGCTCTGTGTCTGTCTGCAGCTGGCAGGTGACCGGTGGGGCGGTTGGAAAGTGGGTGATGCGTGCCAAGCAGGCTGTGGTGCAGGGGGGCTGATGGACTTCAGGAGGAGCCTCTTGTGAGTACTGCCAGACGTCAGCCACAGCCAACTGTCCCCTCTGGCCTGGTGTCCCACTGTGTGTCAGTGAAAACAAAGGTGGTCTGGAGCTATTGAAGACGGAGCGGGATGACGATGCGTAGTGCGGTCACTTCCAGGTCCTCTTCTTTATAGCAAGGCAGGCGGCCCGGGGCGGTCTTCACTGGGAGTTTGACTCTTGCTGGCCCCAGAGGAGGAGGACAGCCCCCAACCTGAGCCTCAGAACAACCAAAGACAGCAGGGCGGGGGCGGCCACACTGTGTCATGGAGTCAGCCACCCAGCACATCTACACCGCATCCTCCTGGAGGCCAGTGCTGCCACCGGGAGGGGACTTTGCTGGGCATGGGGCCAGCGGGTGCCCTGGGGAGCGCCTGTCCCAGGTGGAAGTGGGGAAGCGGACACTAAACAGATGTCTAGCCACACAGTGTGATGGACATCGTGGCCGCTGACAAGACAGAGACCTGACTTCAACTCAGTGGGTGGGGATGCGTCTTTCACACTGAGACCTGGTGAGCGAGGGGCCACCCAGGCTGGGGAGATGGGGCCAGCCAGGCTATGGCAGGAAGGGCTTCTGAACTGCCCACTGCAGCCGCACAGCATTAACCGGGGAAAGAGTGGCTGAAACCTGGCGCTATACCTTTGGAATTTGCTGGGGGAGGGAAGGGGTGAGGCCAAAATGAGGCTGAAGATGGATGGGCCAGGTCAGGAAGGCCTCAGAGGCCACGTTCATTGGTTTGGATCATGGCGGCCTGCGAGGGGACTCCGCTGCAGGTGTTAAGCATGATGGTCACGTCAGGTGGAGGGCGGATGGCAGAGAGTGGCGGCAGGCTGGGCAGCCAGTCAGGAGAGCACCGCAGAGGTCCAGGTGGCAGGAGGTGGCAGGGAGGTGGCACAGGCACGTGGTGTTGCTGCCGCTGGTGAAGCTGATGGGCCACGGGCACAGGTCAGGAGGAGGGTGGAGGGGCCCAGGGCAGCCCAAGGCCTCGTGTGTTTCTTTTCCATGAAGAGTTGGGTCCAGAGCAGACGGCTTCTGTCACTGGGGAGGCCCAGAAAGACCCAGGTTTGGAGGGGGCAGGGGGGGTCAGGGAACTGGGAGACAAGAAGACAGGGAGAGACCGTTTCCCTGGCAAGTCCAGTGGGGCGAGCTGAGGTGTCGGGTCGGACTCAGGAAGGCAATTCAGGGCTCTGGGCAACTCCCGGGAAGCAAGGATGCTGGGGCCTGCCTGAGGTGCCTGGCTGTCAGTGGTGGGTCACAGATGGGTGCCTGGGTTCTCCTGGCTCAGAGCCCCCCATCTCCTTGCACACAGAGTGCCCCTTCCTGAGGTTAGCGCCACACAGTGCCCATGTCACCCACAAGGGGCCAAGGGCAGCCTTACAGCAGTTGGCCTGGTGTGGTCTTGACCAGGTCCTGGACAAATGTGTGGCTTCATGGGATGCTCATGGGAGCTCATCTCACGGAGGAAGAGACGACGGGCTGGAAGAAGAATTTCATGCAGGGCGATTTTCTCTGCCATCCAAGAGTGGTGAGCTGGCTTCCGGCTGGGAATGCTCATCACGGGGGCCGTCTATGATTTTGAGGTGATGGAGCGAGTTAAGGAACAAGTTGGTGTGCTGGAGAGGGCTGAGGAGTTTCAGACTTCGGGGCTCAACCTTACAATTTACAGCTACATAGTTTGATGGGCTAGGATTTAGCTCAGTTGGTAGAGAGCTGCGATGCAGTCTCTGAGGTCCCGAGTTCAATTCCCAGCACCGCAAAAATGGGAGAAGGAACTGGCAATCCACTCCCAAGGCAATCCCGAAACAGTCGCCATTGAAAACCCTATGAGGGTCGCTGAGTCGGATACCGACTCGACGGCACCTAACAACAACAAGTTTGAAGGAGCCACATTGACATCTCAGCCATATTTGAAAACAAAAGTGAGAAGGACCCAGAGCTTCTGACAGGAGCTCACTGTGAGCGCTGGTGTGTGAAACACGCTGAGCACAGAAGTGGACGCCTAGCTACTTAGTAACACACGGTTACAGGCGGTAACGAAGCTGTTACGATGGCGATGACCGTCAGGGTGAGCGTCACAGTGGTGGGGATGGCGGTAAGGGTGGAGATGGGGAAGGTATAGGTGAGGAGCGTGGCGATGGTAACTGGTGATGATGAGGCTGATAATGGCGACAGTGGTGGTGACCAGGGGGTTGATGCTGATGATGGTGGTGATGGTGGTGGTGGTGGTGGTGATGAAGTTAACCAATATCAGCAAGAGCATCTTAACCCCAGGAAAACGGCACGTTGGTTACAGCGAGTGCTTTTCACTTTGTCACATGAAGAGCTTTTCCCACGTTGATGTTATTTTGCCTGTGAATATTCTCGATGCCAAACATCTCAGCCAGAACTGAAAATGCAGTCGAACAACAAAGGGCTCGCAGATATCCAGATGCACTGATATTCTGCCCACGGAGTAAAATATACCCAATGGTTATTTTTTCCACTGTGGAGTCTGTCATTTGGCATCGGCTTGAGTTGGGTGCTGTAATAACAGCTATCGGTAGGTCTGAATGTGTACCAGACACTTGAAAAGAACTCGGAGAGAATGGCACATTGTTGCTAGAATCTGGTACATTAAGAAAACACCCAGGGCGGCCGCTTCTGTGTGAGCTCAGTGGTGGTTGGAGGAAGGGGTCGAGTATTGGCTTGGTGATGTCTGCTCTGTGCAGACTCGTAGGTGTGACATGGTCTAAAAGTAGCCCTGCTCTAGCTGGGCTGTCTGGGGAATAGCAGCTGGCCTCTCGGCTGTTGCTGCTACGGAAAGCAATATGCTTTTGGGAAAGGTATTAGACCAGGGTTCTGTTCTGCTAGCATTGCTTCAGATTGTCCCCTGCGGCAGACAGAGGCTGTCCCTCTCCTTCCCAACCTGGCAGAGGAAGAGAAAGGGGAGCAAGGAAGGGCCTGCATGCTCTGCAAGTGCTGTACCACCGAGCTGCACCCAGCCCTATTTTTTTTTTTTTACTTCTTGAGACAGGGTCTCGCTAAGTTATGCAGACTGCCTCTGGTCTCGAACTTGCGATCCTCCTGCCTCTGCCTCCTGAGTCGCTGGGATTACAGGCGTGCGCCACTGCACCCGGCCTTCTTCCCTGGTTTTATCCCTGAATGGCCTTTATTTTGATGACCTCTCTGTCCTGAGGAACCTAGGGCAGCTGGTCAGCCGACCCCTGGCCTCCAGCCAGCTGCACACAGGAATGCCAGGATAGTGTGAGCACCACATCCATGTCAGAGCCGCTGCGAGGAGGGAGATGTGGCCCCAGCCACAGGCCCCAGTGACAAAGGATCCCATGCAAAGCAGCGCGGCTGGACTTTCTGGGTGAGAAGGGGCGCAGGAGGGTGAACAGTATGAGTCCGAGGCAGTGGCAGGGTGGTGCCTGGCACCTGGCAGGTTTGTGAGCATAAAGATAGTAGCGCATGGTGGGGCACAAAGGGCTTGAGGGTGCCTGCTGGCGGCCTGCTTGATTAAGTGGGCAGCTTTACGCCACCATGAAGGACTTGATATGGCCACGGTAGCCAGAAAGGGCAACGTGGGAAGCCTGAAGTTCAGCTTGACCATCTGCTCATTTCAGAATAGAGGGGCTCCTCCACCTATGCTGGGTCAGCTCCTCATTATACGTTGAAAATGCTGTCAGTCAAACAGGCGCTTAATACCCCAGATGACGGAAGCTCAGAGCTTAGCGACCCAGCACACTGTAGAACATGGAGGCTGATTCTCCTGCTCATGGCATTGAGGGTGCTCAGCACCACTGCTGCCCAGCTGTCGGGGTTCAGCTAAGGCCTGGCAGAGGTCAGAGCCTTGCCCTAACACCAAGTTGGTGTCGGGGACCCACTGGAACGGGTTGGTGTAGTGGCCAGAGGTGCCAAAGAAGGACCTTAGGAGACCTTCTGTGGGAAATAGGAGAGGGAAGGTTTATTGGGTCACTCCCCAAGTGGGGTGCAACCAGCAAGCAGCCCCTGTCAAGTGCTCAAGTGCTAGCTCTGAGCTTGCAGCATAGAATGCTGCAGCCTCACTGGTGCAACAGCTCAGCCTTAAAGGCACAGCTACAAGCAGTTGGTGTTCCGCTGGGCTGGAGGTCCGGTGGTCTTGACTCTCGAAGCTTGCCTTCTCTGCCTCCCTCCTTCCCAAGGATGGGACGAATTGAGAGGCTCTTCGTGGCTTGCTTGTAGCCTTCGGCGCTTCAGGGCTCCTAGTCTTGATGTGTCAGCTTGCTTGGAGATCTTCCACTGGATTGGGGAATGCTGGATTGAGGTGCTGGGGTCCAGACAGCAGTTGAAGGATGGAGAACAGTGGTGTTGGTTAGTGGGGTCCAGACAGCAGTTGAAGGAAGGAGAATGGTGGTGGGGTGAAGGGGGTCTGGGAGCCCTGCTTATATAGGCTCCTGGAGTGGGGTGTGTACTGTGGATAGCCAATCAGGGCACATTCCTGACAGGTACAGCAGGTAAACTGTCATACCTGCCAGGTAGGGGCAGTTATTTAACTGGAGTGCTAGGGGTAGCCAATCAAAATTGAGGTGGTTGAGGCTGGTCAGGCTGGTCAGGGGCCATCTTTGCTCACTCGATGGGAGGGGTAGGAGTGAGTGAGTGGAATGTGGCCCTGGGGTCACCTAGAGGTCAGTCCCTCAGGCTAGTATGAGGGACCCTAGTTATGGGGTGCATTTTAAAAATCCCAATACCCAGCCTTGTGAGGGAGGCCTAGACAGCATGGCACAAGCCCAGCGAAAGATCACAAGTCAAAATTCAAAGTGTGGTTTCCACTGAATGTGTGATCACTTGTATTGCTATAAAGCTGGGCTGTCTCTATCGACTCAGCCTCAAAGGCGTAGCCCCAGGCAGGTGTCTGTGTGTGCACGCGCATGTATACTGTGTGACGGTCCTCTTGCAGCACACCGGTCCTTGGCCCCCCTGGGTCTTCCGGTACAGTTGGATGTTTCAACCTCTGGTGGGAACCTGGGCTCTGTTCCACTGAGAAGGCACAGGGGAGCAGGGAGAGGCTCCGAGCCCTCCACATCTGCAGAGACCATGCCTCCTCCGAGCCACAGGACACTGAGTTCCTCTGTGGCTGCTTGGTTTGAAGTCGTACCTGTTGGCACCCGGAGCCACCTGGCCCTGTGCCCCATCTGGCCCTCGTGGCCTTCTGGGTGGGGGACAGAGGCGGTTATTATTTCTCACCCCACAGGAAGACGCTGAAGGCTTGTTGTTGTTAGGTGCTGTCAAGTTGTGTCCGACTCATAGTGACCCTCATAGGGTTTTCAATGGCTGACTGTTTCGGGATTGCCTTGGGAGTGGGTTGCCACATCCTTCTCCCATTTTGTGGTGCTGGGAATCGAACTCGGGACCTCAGAGATGCTGAGGCTAGGGAGGAAGAACTTGCCCCAGGGGACAAAGCTGGTTGTTAGCTGTCCATGTCTATGTTCAGGGAGCCTCCTTGGGGGAAGGTTTTGGGGCAACCCTCATAGGGTTTTCAATGGCTGACTGTTTTGGGATTGCCTTGGGAGTGGGTTGACACATCTTTCCCCATTTTGCAGTGCTGGGAATGGAACTCGGGACCTCAGAGACGCTGAGGCTAGGGAGGAAGAACTTGCCAGAGGGGACAGAGCTGGTTGTTAGATGCCCACGTCTATGTTCAGGGAGCCTCCTTGGGGGAAGTTTGTGGGGGAGCCCTGCCCCGGCCAGGTAGGGACGGGGATGGAGTCACTGGGCCAGGTGTACACAGAGGCCATTGATTCACTCCCAACATGGATGTGGGTCTGAGAGTGAAGGAAGCCATCTATTGGGGGCAGAAAGCCCTAAGGGAGCAGAGTGGGGGTGAGCACACCCGGCAGGGCGCCCGTCCTCCCCTGAGCGGGAATGGAGGGGTCCTTGTGCCTGGGGTCAAGGGCACAGGAACAGCCGGCCAGGCCCTGTGGCAGTTGTTGCCCAGGTGAATTAGTGACCAGGTGACTTCCTGGGACGAGGGGGTACCCATGCGGGGACCATCCCTCAGAGAACATTAAAGGCAGCCCAGAGATGGCACTGCTCATGGTAAGGAGTATCTTTGTTGTTGTCAGGTCAGGTCTGACTCATAGCAACCCTATGTACAACAGAATGAAACTCTTCTCAATGCTGTCCTATGTGTGGTGCTACGTCAATGCTTCTCTGCTATTCCTAGGGTTTCCTTTCTTTCTTTCTTTCTTTCTTTCTTTCTTTCTTTCTTTTTTTTTTTCGGTACTGGGGTTTGAACTCAAGGCCTCATGCTTGCATGCTCTGCAAGTGCTGGACCACTGAGCTGCACCCTCAGCCTATTTATTTATTTTTTATTTATTTTTTATTTTTTGAGACAGGGTCTTGCTAAGTTACGCAGACTGCCTCTGGTCTCGAACTTCTGATTTTCCTGCCTCTGCCTCCCGAGCTGCTGGGATTACAGGCATGTGCCACCAGGCCTGGCTTATTCCTAAGGTTTTCAATGGCTGACTGTTTTGGGAGTGGGCTGCTAGGTCCTTCTTTTGTTGTTGTGGAGCTGAGGATTGAACTCGGGGCCTCCGAGAGCGCAAAACGGCACTCTACCAACTGAACTTTGCAAAATACTTTGTGGGCAATGCCACTGTTTGTCCTCAGGAACTGAGACACAGGCATTGGGAAGCTGGGGATCAGAACACGGGGCTCACCAGGAACTTAGTCCACCCTTCCCAGCACCCCGAGTCTGAGCCCTGAAAAATTCTGCCTCTGGAAGTCTTCTGCGTCATTCCAAAATGCAGGCAGGAGGAGTGCAGATCCGTGGTGGGACGGGGTGGCGGTGCTCACAGGCCACCCCGGGAAGCAGGAGGCGCGGGGCATGTGAGGACCCAGCTGTGGAGGTAGAGGGTCTCAGTTTCCTCCTCCTCATGCGGCCGCCCGGGTGACTTTGGCCAGTTACTGTGTGGGACCCACTTGGTCCCTCGAGGCCTCTCTCGGGTTTGTGCATGATGGGAGAACAGCCCAAGGGCAGAGTGAGAGCAGGCAATGCTTCCCAATGGTCTTTGGTAGTTTGATGCACACCTGAGCCCAAAGCCTCTGTGCCAGGTCCTGGTGGGAGAAGGGCAGAGGGGTCTCTTCCGGGGAAGGTCTGCCTGGTCTGTTTCACTGGCCATTGTCATGGGTCTGCCCCTCCCCACACCTGCGGGGCTGGTCCAGGGCTGAGCGGGAGCCCCAGCGCCCCAGCACTCCAGCACCCGTGGCCGATATTCATAACCAGCCTTCACCTGAGGGCATCGTTCCTCGGCTACGCTAGAGGCCCCTGCCTTCTCTGTTTGTCACTGAGGGTCTCTTTCTTTCTGTAGTGTATTGATTCTGGGTATTAATAGCCTCAGAGAACATCACATGTATTTAGAGAATGCGTCTACAGTAGATGCATAATGACTTCTAAGTGAAGCAGTGTTCTGGAAAAAAGGGAATGCGTGCATCCGCAGGAACCCAGTACGGGTTCCTCCTCAACCTGTAAGGGTAACGTATACATTACGTATTATTACAGGGCTGGGATTGGGCTCAGTTGGTAGAGCACTGCTCTGCAGTCCCTGAAGTCCCGGGTTCGATTCCCAGCACTGCAAAAATGGGAGAGGACATGGCAATCTACTCCTGAGGTAATCCCGAAACAATCAGCCATTGAAAACCCTGTGAGGGTTACTACGAGTCGAACACAGCTCGGCAGCACCTAACAACAACAACAGTTATTATTACGTGTGGTATTTGAGAGTGAGGATGATGATGATACAGAGGACGAGGCTAAAATAGCACCCTCAGCATGGATGCACACTGAGGGGCCCCTCTCGGTTTCCTGCAGACTTGTCTACTTGGTTGTTGTCTTCCTGTTGGGGCGGGGAGTATACCCCTGTGGCTTACCGCGTGTGCGCTGACCGCTGCCCACCCTGACAGATCCTTCGTGCACGTTATCTTCCTCCTGTGGCCGGGGTACACAGGCACCCCATCTTACTGGGGAGGACATGGAGCCTCAGGGAGAGGTGGACACACAGCTGATGGTGACCACCTGCATCTGGGCTGCCGGTCCTGAGCCTGGGCCACCTCCAGCAGCAGGTAATGGCTCAGGAAGGATTTGGCTCCTGCGCAGATGAGACCCCAAAGGAAACTAAACCCATGGGGCCAGGGCTGTGGCCAGGCTGTGTGGATCCCTCCCTATATCTCTAGGCCTCTGTGTCCGTTGTACCTTTGGCCAGTGATGGCCTCCGCCCTCGGCATGGCGAGTGTCTGCTGCTCTGTGATGGCCCATTACAGGCTCCATGGTACGTGAGTCAGTTTTGCCTTTGCTGAACCAAATGCCCGACATGAACAACTCAAGCAGGAAGGATTTATTTCGGTTCCTGGTTGCAGAGGTTTGGTCCACGGTCACTGGGCCCCATGGGCTTGAGCAGAACATCATGGCACCAGGAACATGAGACCAAGACAGCTGTTCGCCTCCTGGTGGACAGGAAGTAAGAGAAAACCAGGAAGAGGCCAAAGATAAGGTAACCCCAAGGGCCCCCACAGCGACCCACTTCCTGCAGCCAGGCCCCACCTCCCACACTTTCTACCACCAGCACCAAACAGCACCAGCAGCTGGGAGGCAAACCTTCCACAATGGAGCCTTTTGGGGGGCACTTCATTTCCACATGGGAGCCTACATCCGCTGCTGTGGGTGTCTGCTCCGGCATGGCAAAAGACCACCACAACGCCAGTATGCTCAGGGACCCTTGGGGCCGGGCAAGAGCTGGTTGGTGGTGCCAAGAAGGACCTCGGGAGCCTTCAACAACAAACAGGAACTTTATTAAGTCACTCCTTTGCAGGAGAGCCTAAAGATTATACCACTCTAACAGCTCTCTAGCCAACAGCATGGGTTGCTGCTGCTAAGCTGGAATAACAGCTCTATGTCAAAGTGCCGAACGGCTCGGATGTCCTCGCTGGCTGTGCTAATGGTCTGGTGATGTTGCCTCTCGCTTGTTGTCTTCTCCTCTCATCTCCTCCCTGGCATGGGGGGATTGAGAGCTCTTCTTGGCTTGCTCAAGGTCTTCTTTCTTGATCTCAGAGTCTTGCCTCTCAGCAGCTTGATTGAAGGTCTGGGCGATCGAAGCGGCGAAGTCAGGTGTAGGGTGTGACAACCAGAGTCAAGATGGTCAGGAAGAAAGAAACGAATAGACGTTTGGGGTAACCGATGATCTGCTCACATACACCCTAGGTGGGGGTGTGGACCAAGGTGCAACCAATCAGAGCGCGGCTCGTGCCAGGAGGAGCAGCTCTCCGTGTGAGGGCTTGGAAAAGTGCACTTAGGATTGGGGGGTTAGGTGCAGGCTGGGCCAATCACTGAGTATTCCTTAGTAACTAATTGGATAGCTCTGGGCAGCCAATCAGGCTGGAAAAGGCCACACCAGAGCTGGGCTGTTTGGGGACCATCTTGGATCACTCGATGGGAGGGGTAGGAGTAAAAGAGGTAAAAGATGAACTGGGACTTGGGTAGCCATATTGGCTCTTAGGGAGTCAAATAGGTCGCAGTCCAGGTTCCTAAATTAAGGGTAACCACAGGTGACAGGAACAGGACAGGATCTGGGGAGGGCTCAGACCTCAGCCCGAACCAAGTGGGCCTCAGCCCTGGCACCCTCCTGGTCCACCTCGGGGGTGTCCAGATAAGCCCCTACACACTGCGTCTGTGTGCCAAAGGGGCGGCTCTCTGTTCTCTGCCCACTTCATATCGCTGATGCTCTGCCCTCTCCATCACAGCACCTGCAGCTTGCCTTGACAGTTGTCCCACAGTCCCCATGGTGCCCTGTGTCAGATGCTGGGGCAGCATCTACAGCCCCAGTGCTAGGGAGCCTTGAGGTCATCTTCCTGTGGAAGGTCGCAGAGATCCCATCCTCAAAGCCCAGCTCCCGTGTTCTCTCATGCTGAGCAGAGAAAACTCACAGCTCAATAAGTGCTGACAGCCCCTCTCGGGCCAGAGCAGCCCCTGTGCTCTCTGAGCTGCGCCCTTCATCCCATGCCCCCCTGCCCAACCTCAGAACATTTGGGCATTTCACAGCCAGGCAGGTGCCCCACCCTGGAGGGGCTGGAGGACAGGTGGCACCAGGAAGGCTCTTATAGCTGTGTCCCTGGGTCCTCACGCTCCGGTTGCATTAGTAGCAGACCATGGGGAGCCGATTACCAAAGGCTCAGTGGTAAGGACACAAAGGTCTTATTCCTCCGCCCCCCCCCCCCTTTTTTTCTTTTGGCAGTACTAGGGTTTGAACCCAGGGCCTCATGCTTGCATGCTCTGCAAGTGCTGGACCACTGAGCTGCACCCTCAGTCTATCTATTTGTTTGTTTGTTTGTTTATTTATTTATTTATTTATTTTGAGACAGAGTCTCACTAAGTTACACAGACTGCCTCTGGTCTGGAACTTGCGATCCTCCTGCTTCCGCCTCCCGATCCGCTGGGATTATAGGCACGCGCCACCGCGCCGGCGCTAGGTTTTATTCCTTTCAGCAGCAGAAACGCATCCAGAGAGCACTGTTCTGCTCTCTCCTTTAGGATGTGACCACCCCGTAGCCAAGTGGCTCCTAACTGACTGCTCTGATGGACGTGTGCCGGGAGGGCCGCGCTGACTTCTCAGCTCATACACGCTGAGCCTGTCTTCCCAGCTAGGGTGCGTTTCGTTGAAGAAAGATCAACATACGCTCATTTTCCTGCTGGCTCTGCTGGGCCAGATCTCCCCTGTGGATTTCAGGACCCAGCTAATCCCACGCTGAGTGGGGAGGGCTTTAGGTTTTATGGTGGGTGCAGGTCTGGGCTATGCTGCTCTTCTCGCAGAGGACCACAGAGGCCCAGACAGCCACGGTCCCCTTTGCCTCTATCAAGGGTCACTCAAGATACCTGCGGATGCTGCAGTCACTCCCTGTCCCCCAAGGTAGTGTGGGTCGTGGGTGGTTAGAAGCTGGGCATGGGTTTTCCCTCTTATAACAGTCCTCTCCCTTTACCACCTTCCTCTCCTCCTCTTCTAGATCCTTATTGTTGTTAGGTGCCATCGAGTCGTGTCCTATTCATAACGACCCTTTATAAGGGTTTTCAATGGCAGATTGTTTTCGGGATTGCCTTAGGAGTGGGTTGCCATGTCCTTCTCCCATTTTTGCAGTGCTGGGAATCGAACTCGGGACCTCAGAGACTGTAGAGTGGCACTCTACCAACTGAGCTAAATCCCAGCCCTCCAGATCCTTAGTTTTCTCTTTCTCCTCCGTCTTCTTCATCCTCATCACCTTGATCTCCTCCTCTTCCTCCTCCTTCCTCATCTCCATTCCCTTTCTCTCCTCCTCCTTCATCTCCTCCTTCTCTTCTGCCATCTCTCTCTGGTAATGACTACTAGAATATTTCAGTAAGATTTTCTTACCCATTTAACTAAATTGGTAATGGAAGTATTGAGAGGAAGAGGGTGGGGTCTGGTGGCAAGTGAGAGACTGTCATGTGAGAGGGATCCTGTTCAATCCAGGGTGATGTCAGCTGATGGCCTGAGGCTCCAGGAGCATCATGTCTTCTTGTTGTTGTTGTTGTTAGGTGCCATAGAGTCGGTATCCAACTCATAGTGACTCTCATAGAGTTTTCAATGGCTGGCTGTTTCAGGATTTCCTTGGGAGTGGGTTGCCATGTCCTTCTCCCATTTTTGTGGGCCTGAGGCCCTAGGAGCATCAGGTCTTAGTGATGCCATATCCCAGCTTCACATAGCCTTAGCTGCCGAGCCCATTTGCCTTCCAGCCTCCCCTAGAGCCAAACTTTGCTACCAGATGTGGTCTGACTCAAGTGCTCTGGCCTCAGTTTGTGACTTTGGGCAGCTCTGCCCTTATACACAGCTCCAGCCCCAGCCCCGGCCCTGGCCCATGGATCTATCACTATTCTTAGAGGTTGCTCCACCCTGGCCTTACTTGGTGATCCCCTCTTCTGGGACACAGCAAACCCATCAGC
Source organism: Pedetes capensis (assembly GCA_007922755.1). Taxonomy (NCBI): domain Eukaryota; kingdom Metazoa; phylum Chordata; class Mammalia; order Rodentia; family Pedetidae; genus Pedetes; species Pedetes capensis. The sequence continues at coordinate 34,841 of VMDO01001413.1, forward strand.
TCTTGTTTGTCAAGGGCCAATGGTCAAAGGTAGGTGGAGCTCAGGCAGGGAGCGGAAGTCAAGGGGTAAAGTGTACAACCATCTAAGTACACGGGGCTGTTGGGGAGGGGGCAGCTGGTTTAGTTTCCTGTGGCTGTGAAGGACTGAAATAAGACAGAGAAGTTGCTTTAGTGAGATGGATTTTGTCTCCATGCAGGGACCAATTTCCTTCCTCTTGGGGTCAACACCATGTGGATGGTATTGGGTTCCCTATGCCAGGGCCAGATGAGGGGCTGCTACGAAGAGACTGGATGGCATTTGCAAGAAGCTGTGTGATTCATCCTTGAATCTGAGACTCAGTCCACATGACCTCCAAGTCCAGGCCAAAGCGGAACCTTTATGATTCTGGGCCGAAGCAGAAGACCGACTGCAGCCCACATTTGTGCTCAGAAAGTCTGCAAGTGGCGTCATTACCGAATCACTCCGTTTCTAATCCCACACTTGCAATGCAGATGGGCTGCTAACGTTGGTTATCAGGGACATCTCATTTAATTTCACTGTCTGGTGAAGATGGTGTCTGATGGGCTCTCTAGTCTCCATTGACTTTATTGAACGTACTTTAACGTTAAGTGTCTCCCAATATTACATCTTCAGGTACTTTTGGGGGCTGCTGTCTGGAGCTTCAGATCTGAATGCTAACTGCGGCATCTACTTTCAGGTCACTGAAGGGGCTCTGATACCTCAGTGCAGTCTCTGGCTGTCTCACATGCAGCTTCCACACTGTGAAAAACAATAACAACAACAACAACAACAGCAACAACAACAACAACAACAAATAGTCAAATAAGACTCGCCTGCCTTGTGGGCTTGCTTCAATGCCACATATAACTACAGACTCCTAAATACAGATATGGAAGGGATTGTTGTCCAGTTTCTATGTTCCAGGAAGACCCACTCTGCATCCTCAGCATTGGTGCAAAAACAATGGTCTGCTATGATGACAAATTAATGGTTCTGTGAACGAATCTTTAGCACTTAAAAATTATTTATTTCTGTGTCCTTCCTCTCAAGATTATAAAAAACTTTTTGGAGGTTTAGAAGAGGATATTTAAAAATATTATAGTGATAAGAATAAACTTTGAGAATAATATTTACATAGCCACTAGTTCGAGGGTCCAAACCTACATTTGAGCCGTTTAATCTAACTAAAACCCAAGAGTGTTCTTCCATTGCAATGTCTTCTTTCAGTTTGAAAGCAGCTTGCTGGAGACATCTATTGAATATACCATGGACTGCCAAAAGAACCAACAGATTTGTCTGAGACAAAGTGCAACCAGAGTGATTCTTGGAAGCAAGGATGGCCAGATTGCGTCCTACATATTTCGGACATGTAGTCAGGAGAGACCAATCCCTGGAGAAAGACATCATGTTTGAGAAAATGGCAGGTCAGCGAAAAAAAGGAAAACCCTCCACCAGATGGATTGACACAGTGTCTGCAACAATGGGCTTAAACATAAATAAGATCGTTTGCCTGTCATAGAATCAGGAAGTGTTACGATCTGCTGTACATAGGGTTGTGATGAGTCAGACTCAACGACACCTAACAACAGCAACATTGTTTACTAACTGACCAGATTTATACAACCAACCATACACACCCATGTTAGTCAAATTTTTATTGCTGTGGAAAAAAAAATAAGTGAGATAAACAACTTAAGGAAGAATTTATTTTCGCTCCTGGTTTGGGAAATTTCAGCTCCTTGTCTGCTGACTTCACTGCCCGCAGGCCTGGGACGAGGCAGGAACATCATGGTGGATGGGTGCAGCCAGTGGAAGCTGCTCACCTCAGGGAGCCAGGGAGCAGAGAGAAACAGAAAGGGGCCAGGGGCAAGGCTCTCCACAGGCACGCCCTCAGTGAACTCCTTCCTGCATCCAGGCCCCACCTCCTAGTTTCTACCATCGCCCAATAATGTCATCACATTATGAATCCATCAGTGGATTAATCCCCTGATTGGATCAGAGCCCCCTCCTGAGCCAATCTCCTCTCAGTGATTAGATTTGCCAGCTGGGGACCAAGCCTCTAACATGGGCACATTTTGGAGAATACTTCATATCCAAACCACAGCAGCTCTTTGTTGTTGTTGCTGTTAGGTGCCGTCGAGTCGTGACTGACTCATAGTGACCCTCAGAGTTTTCAATGGCTGACTGTTTCGGGATTGCCTCGGGAATGGATTGCCATGTCCTTCTCCCATTTTTGTGGTGCTGGGAATCGAACTCAGGACCTGCAGAATGGTGCTCTCCCAAGTGAGCTAAATCCCAGCCCATAACTGCTCTTTAGTTCATCCTAATAAACTTGTTGACTGGGTCTCCTCCATTGCCGGCATCTCTATCTTCTCTAAAATGAGGGTCTTAAAAAAAATCCCACCTGGCCACACAGAGAATTTGAAGGGCCACAGGGAGTTATTTGCTTCTTTGAAGCCTTTTCCAACGGTATCGATCTCATGAGTCAGACCATCCATGCAGACAGTGCCATATTTACTAAGAGATGGAGCAATCAAAGTGCTATCTGTCAAGGCACTTTGCTTCTTATTGATTTTGCTATAACCACGCTAGTAGATCAGTTCATTTACCTCCTGCAAGGTTCAGGCTCCCGCACAGCACAGGGCTCCACCGTCCGCAGCGTATCACCACAGACTCGTTGGGCTCAGCAAAGGTCCAGCTCTGATAAGGGCGAAGCGGCTGCAGGCTGCCGTTGGCCTTCAGGCTCACGCTGTTGATTCCCTTGCTTCTGATGGCAGAGACCTGTTGGGCTCTGCAGGCGGGTGAAGTTGCCACCTTCATGCCCCCCTGACTACTCCATACCTCTGCTGGGGTCCCGTGGCACTGTGCAGCTTCCATGGGGAGAAGCACCCTTTTTTGCCTTCAGAGCATCTTTCAGGCAAGCTCATTTCCCAGGCATTTGGTCCTCAGCTCTGCCTGACTCCTGCCCTTTACTTTGGGCTTCCAGCAAACCAAGAACCTATTTTTCTTCTCGTGACAGCCCTCTGTAGTTCCAGTAGGAAGGGAGGTTCTTCCATCCCAGTTTTAGAAAGGAAACCAAGGTGCAAAGGATGGTTCCTCCTCATGGCCCCTGCTCAGGGTGTTCCAAAGAGTCATAGGGCAATGCTGGGGGTGTGGCCCATTTGCAGAGCCCAGGGCTGGAGACAGCAGGGGTGAGGGGGCCAGGCCAGGCCTTGGTTCACAGGGACAGCTGTGGGCAGGGGACTAGCAGGCCTGTAGATGGGGTGGTGGAGGGTGGAGCGATGTGTCCCCCTGGGTACTAGCTATATCCCATTGTGCTCCAGAATGCTCACTGCACTGCAGGGTGTTTTTCGCCCTGGGGAGAGATGTCGTATGTGCCAAATTTGAGTTATGTTTCCCTGATGGGGCTTGAGGTCATTGGAAGAGGCTGTGAGTAGAATTTCCCAAAAGGCCAACAACAGAATAGAATACATCACCGTCAACGGTAGTGGAGGTGGATAGTAACCCACCAACTCCGTTATCACGTGTGTGCGTGTGCGTCTGCACCAGCAAACCCTCACGTGGCTGTCAGTTTGCAGTTTGCTGTGAAGTCTTCAGTACGGATTGTGCCTCAGTATCAAGAAAACAAAATCCTTACACCTGGGTCAATAAGCAACTTGATGATAAATGGAGAAAAGATTGAGGTTGTCCAAGAATTTGCTTTACTTGATTTGATAATCAACACCCATGGAAATAGCAGCCAAGAAATCATTGCCTTGGGGAAAGCTGTTGGAAAAGACTTCTTTGAAGTATTGGAAAGTAAAGATGTCACATTGAAGACAAAGGTGCGCCTGACTTATGCCATGGTATTTTCAGTTGCACCCTATGCTTGTGAAAGCTGGATGTTGAATAAGGGAGACAGGAGAAGAATTGATGCTTTTGAATTATTGTGCTGGTGATGAAATTGAATATACACCATGGACTGCTGAAAGAACCAACAGATCCCTCCTAGAAGTAGTATCACCAGACTGCTCCTTGGAAACAGGATGGCTAGACTGAGTCTTAGGTATTTTGGACATGTTGTAAAGAGGGACCAACTCCTGGAGAAGAACTTCATAGTTGGGAGAGTAGCAGGGCAATGGAAAAAGGAAGACCCTCAACTAGATGGATTGACACAGTGGCTGCAACAATGAACTTCAACATAAAAAAAGATTGAGTACCTGGCACAGAATTGGGTAGTGTTTTGTTCTGTTGCACATAGGGTCACTAGGAGTCAGAGCTAGCTCAATGGCACCTAACAACATTGTGTGTGCATGTATACATATGACCTGTGTGTACCCTGATCCACATGGGATGTACTGTTGTTGTTGTTGTTGTTAGGTGCTGTTGAGTCATGTCCGGCTCATGGCGACCTTTACAGGGTTTTCAATGGCTGGCTGTTTCTGGATTGCCTTGGGAGTGGATTGCCACATCCTTTTCCCATGTGGGATATATGTTGTTGTTGTTGTTGTTGTTGTTGCTATTGTTGGGTGCTGTCTAGTTGGTATCTAACTCATAGCGACCCTGCATACAACAGGAGAAACACTATTGTCAGTGCTTCTCTGCTGTTCATAGGGTTTTCAATGGCAGATTGATTTTTGGGAGTGGGTTGTTAGGTCCATCTCCCAAGCCTATAGCACCTGGTGTTCCGAGGCGGTCTCCCATCCAAGGACTAACCAAGCCTGACCCTACTTGCCTTCCAAGATCTGACGGGATTGGATGCCACAGGGCTGTGGCTGCAGGCATATGGGATATATAGAGAGCGTATTTTCTGGCTGAGGGTTGGGCTGGCAGTGTTCAATGACTCTCGTCAGCTGTGTCTGTCTAGGTGCAAGGCAGTTAGCAGATGGAGGTGCCCAGCCTGCTCAAGCCTTCCAGGCCCTCATACGCCCTCTCTGCCTGGAGGGGCCCCCCTGAGCCTTTCTCCCCCCAGCTCCCTCCACTCTGTCTGATCACGTACCCACACACTGGCGTTCTCTGCTTGCTTGTTTCTTCCTCCCTGACGGGTCATTGGCCTTCTGCTCCCCCCAGGCCTGCTGCATGACGTTGTTTAGAGTTTACGCTGCCTTTCCTGAAATCCTATGGCATCTTTTGGTTTTCACACCCTCAACTTCCATTCATCCAGAATGACCTGCCCAAGGTCAAACAGCTAATGAGTGAATGGCGAAGCTTTAGGTTTTTGATCCAAGTTCCCCATGCTTTTGATTGTCTCCCAGTGACCACTGTGGTAGAAACGATCTCTGTGTAACAGAGTTCCTCAACCCAGGCAACAGTGACATTTGTGACCAGATACATCTTTGTTGTAGGTAGCTGTCCTGGGCTTTCTAGAATGTGGAGACCCTTCCCTGGCTTCTACCACCTAGGACATCTTCTCTGCCCTCCCTAGAGTTGTGACTACCATAAATGTCTCCAGACATCACCCCATGTCCCTTAGGAAAGAGAGTCACCGCTAGATAATAAGAACTCTGCTAACTATTGTTTACAAATATATGCTGGTTATAAGATACCCATTTGAAGGGTGTTTCTTAGTCATTTTTTACTAGAGTATATTAATTGTACAAATTAAGGGGTTTCATTGTGACATTTCTATACATAGGTATGTGTGTAGCCATAGCCTGGCATTGGATCCTGCCTGATCTCGGAAGCTGAGCAGGGTTGGCTTCCTTAGTCCTTGGATGGGAGACCTCCTAGGAATACCAGGTACTACAGGCTAGAGAGAAGGACCTGGCAATCCACTCTTGAACAGTCTGCCATTGAAACCCCTATGACTAGCAGAAAATCACTGACAATAGTGCGAGGTAGGCACGGCACAGTGTCAGGAAGTACTTCATTCTGTTGTGCGTAGCGCTGCTACGAGTCAGACCTGACTCAACGGCACCTAGCAACAACAACATACGTATGTCTAATGCGTGTTTATAATATTCATCCTCCATCACCCTTTCTTTCCATTTATTTATGCATTTATTTATTTATCTTTGAGTTTTTGAGACAGAGTCTCACTATGTAGCCTATGCTGGCTTCAAATTCATGGTCTTCCTGTCTCCACCTCCCGCGCGCTGGTAGCATCAATGTGCAACACTACACCAGCTTCCGCTGCCCTTTCTCATCCCCCTTCCTCCTCCTCCTCCTCCTCCTCCTCCTCTTCCCTTTCCACATCCCCAGTCATCCTCCTCTTACATTCACATCCTTTTTACCTCCCTTTGATTCCATACCTGGGGGAAACATGCAGTACTTGTCTTTGTGAGTCACTCTTGTTTTGTCTAACAGGGTGATCTCCAGTCGCATCCGTCTTCCGGTAAATGAAATGAGCTCATTCTTCTTTATTCTTCTTAAGCGCTTTTCTTCCTGGAGACCCTATTCTTTATTGATTCACCCATTGAGGGCACCTAGCCTGAATCTGTGACTCGGCTATTGTGAATGGTGCTACAATAAACATTGTGTGCACGTTCCGTCCCTGGCAAGCTGACTTGGACCCATTTGGGTTTATATCAGAAGTGCTATGGCTGGATCATATAGACGTTTAAACAGAATATAAGAAAAAGTCTTTCTGTTGCCCCTGCTCCCCAATGCTTCTCAGAAAGGCACCTATGGCTACCTGTTTCTTGTTTATATTTATAGAGTAATACCTGTGGGTATGGGCTGGGATTTTGCTCAGTTGGTAGAGTGCTGCGCTGCAGTCTCTGAGGTCCCGAGTTCAATTCCCAGCACTGCCAAAATGGGAGAAGGATCTGACAATCCACTTCCAAGGCAGTCCCGAAGCAGTCAGCCATTGAAAATCCTATGAGGGTCGCTGTGAGTCGGACACTGACTTGATGGCACCTAATGACAACAGCAACTTGAGGGTATACCAATGATAATAACATCACACATACACACACATCCTCACACACTCACTGCCTTAATCTCTTGTTAACACTGAGTTCTTCTGTACCCTTTTTCACTTAATGATTTGACTTGGAGATTTTTCTTGTCAGCACATACATATAAAGACACAAAATCATGGCAAAGAAATATTCCTTAATAGTAGTGTTATTAAGAGTTTTACTTGCCAAAAGTGGACATAAATAAACTTATGGTGGCACTCGACCACAGTCTTTTCTGGAAGGCAGGGAGAGTGCTGATCAGTGTGACAGCTGAGCATGCTTCTCCCCTAAGAAATAATGTCAATGGATTTACTGCTCCCAGCACCACCCTGAATGGCTAACTCAGACACACGCACCACTCACATACTTAGCAATATGTCCTTTCTAAATTTCAATTATTTCTCTCATTCCACCTTGCCTTCATGTTTAGCACTAGGACATTTCTTGGGTGCTGTGACGACCATGTTATTGTTGTTAGTTGCCAAGGAGTCGGGTCCAACTCATAGCTACCCTGTGTACAACAGACAAAACAGTATTGTCAGTGTTTCTCTGCTAGTCACAGGGCTTTCAATGGTGGATTGATTTTTGGGAGTGGGTTGTCAGGTCCGTCTCCCAAGCCTATAGCACCTGGTGTTCCCATGAAGTCTCTCATCCAAGGACTAACCAGGCCTAATCCTGCTTAGCTTCCTGGATCTGACGGGATCAGATGCCACAGTGGTATGGCTGCAGGCGTGATGACCTTACAGTATACCTGTGCACATGCACTTAAACCCAACCACACCAAGCTCCTGTGAGATCATGAGCACAGCAGCAGAACTTCTTGAAACTGACACGCACAGCCCCGCTCTCCCCCTTGTTTCAACAGGTAAGTTGCTGCTTCTCATCCAGGCTTTAACACCGTGGCCAAGTACCAAGAAAGTAGCCAAGCACTGAACCAGAACTTGCTAAAAAATATTAATCAGGGAGCGAAACATTCAAGTGCAGAGCCGTTTGAGTGGCAAGGCACCACCACAAGTGATTTTTCAGCATGTTTGGAATTAATGCTACAGACTTTCACTTTTGATCGATTAATATGGTGAGTTATGTTATTTGATCCTCCAGATATTGAACAATCACTGGATTCCTAGAGCGAGTTCCACTTTTTCATGCTGTGGGCTTCTTTCATTTTATTACTAGATTCTGTTTTCTGATACTCCGGGTTTTATAATACCTTTTATAATATCTTTATGTGGACAGTCTATTCATAAGAGAGATTGGTACCTTCTTTCGTGTGTGTTCTTTGCAGTGTTTTAATTTCACTATAACTCTACCTTCACAGAAATATTACTGAAAGTCTCTCCCTTTCCTGGGGCTACTACGGCAACGTAAGCAGAATTGTGATTAGCTACCTCGAAAGAGGGCTGGGATTTAGCTCAGTTGGTAGAGCGCTGCACTGCAGTCTCTGAGGTCCAGAGTTCAATTCCCAGCACCACAAAAATGGGAGAATGACCTGGCAACCCACTCCCAAGGCAATCCCGAAACAGTCAGCCATTGAAAACCCTATGAGGGTAGCTATGAGTTGGGTACCGACTCTACAGCACCCAAGAACAACAACAACCTCCAAAGACTTTCATGAATGCACCTCTAAAACTGTCCGCAACAGATACTTTTGGGGGGTTCCTCTTTTATTTCACCTCTTTAATTATATATTCTCACTTTCATTATCAGCTTAAATGTTATTCTTTGAGCTCCACGATATAATATGTAAAGACAGAAATATGCTTTTCCATTGTCTAGCTTTTTCTCTCCCTTCCCCTACCATCTTTACTGGCAATATGATTTCTATATTGATGTGGTTTACAGTTGCTGTGTTAGTCAGATTTCCTGAGCCAAACAGCTTAAGGGAGGAAGGGCTTCTGTGGGCAGGTGGGTTCCGAGGTTTCAGTCCAGGACGGTGCGGAGAGTGTGCTAGCGGAGAGGGGCTCACACCTTGGCGGCCAGGAAGTAGAGGGAGAGAGAGATGGGGGGGGCTGCACTATCTGGTTTTCTTCTTTTTTTCTATCCATGCTCCTGGCATATGAGTTGATGCTCCCAAATGCAGGGCAGGTCTTACCCACTCGTTAATCCTCTCCAGAAATGCCCTCACAGACACCCAGACATGCGCTTTAATAATATCTGAAGGGATGTCAAGCAGATCAAGTTGACAATCAAGGTTAACTATCGCATCTACCTGCTATGCCATAGCCACAATTCCCACACTTACTTTGATCTTAAAGCAGCTGTGAAACAGATTCCCTTCTCATGCTGAGCCTTTTGTTTATCTCCCTCCTCATCAGAACTATATTCTTTGAATATTTCAGTGGTCAAAACTATTTGCCTCTTGTTCTGACAGCTAAATGCTAGAGTGCGTGAGAACAAACGTGCTTTCAAGATTGCATCAATCTGCTTTCTCTGTCTTCTTCTTGTTGTTGTTAGGTGCCGTTGAGACGTGTTCGACTCATAGCGACCCTCATAGGGTTTTCAATGGCTGATTGTTTTGGGATTGCCTTGGGAGAGGATTGCCACGAACTTCTCCTATTTTTTTGTGGTGCTGGGAATGGAACCTGGAACCTCAGAGACTGCAGAGCAGCGCTCTACCAATTGAGCTAAATCCCAGCCCGTCTCTGTCTCCTGTTCTTGTTGTTGTTAGGTGCTGTTGAGTCGGTATCTGACTCATAGCGACCCTCATAGGGTTTTCAACAGCTGACTGTTTTGGGATTGCCTCGGGAGTGGGTTGCCACGTCCTTCTCCCATTTTTTTGTGGTGCTGGGAATGGAAGCTGGGACCTCAGAGACTGCAGAGCAGCGCTCTACCAACTGAGCTAAATCCCAGCCCCTCTCTGTCTCCTATTGTTGTTGTTGTTAGGTGCCGTCGAGTCGGTATCCAACTCATAGCGACCCTCATAGGGTTTTCAACAGCTGATTGTTTGGGGATTGCCTCGGGAGTGGGTTGCCACATCCTTCTCCCATTTTTGCGGTGCTGGGAATCGAACCCGGGACCTCAGAGACTGCAGCGAGGCGCTCTACCAACTGAGCTAAATCCCAGCCCTAAGAGAAGTTAGCATTTTCCTTTTCCCTTACAAGCATCTTGTTATGGTTTTCTGCACATCCCACGGCTTCCGCTGTGGCACATGAACCCTGGTGCTTTCTCGGGGCTCTGTCTCGATGTTGAGTGTTCTGTACCCTCGGTCCCCCCTGCACGATGTGGGGCTCTTTGTCTTCTTTTCAAGCTGTATTCTGTTTTGGAAACTCTTGCTGCCTGGTCTGTGTGCTTTCTTCCTCCCGTCCTTCCAGGCCCCTGCCTGTGCTCCCATCGGGTCTCTTTGTTCTCCTCTCTATTGTTGCCCCTGCAGTGGTCTTGGGTTCCTTGCTGAGGGCAGCGTTGCTTCCTGTCGCTTTCTCCGTCCTGTTTTCCGAGAGGTTTCCCTTCCCCCAGGACTATTTGTTCGCCTTTTCTCACTTGCGCAGAGGCAGTGGCCCTTGGTGAGGGATGTGCTTTCTCCTCAAGGCCTTCCCTGAGGTCTCCCGGCTGGAGACCCACGCTGCTCTCCACGGGCTCCCGAGCTCCTCTCGCGCCCCCGTGAATCTGTGCTTTTCTTCATGCGCTTTCATGGTGACAGGGTGGTGATGACTGTCCTCCTGCCTTTTGCTTCCCCTGTTCCTTCCGTTCTTTTCTCCTGACACCGTCTCTGTCTAACCCACTCGGCTCCTTTGTGACATTTGTCCCATGAGGTGCACCCTGTTCATCCTCATCCCTCCCTGGCCTCCCCGGTTGTAACAAAGACCTTGCTGCCTGGAGACCCCTCATTCCCGGGCAACCCAGGAAGGCTGGTTACCCCAGGACATTGTAAGTGGTTCTCGGGCAGAGAACCTTCAAGGAAGCCTCAGTGTGGCGTTGTTCGGTTCCCTGTGCTTTGTGCAGGGGGCTGGGAAGACAGGGGGCTCAGCCCTTCCGTAGGGACAGACAGGAGCCCCGTTTCTCATCCGTTTGTTCGTTCTCTTTCTTCTCAGAACTTGGGAAGCTTTATTTTTGAAGGTAGCAGCGCTAGTTTTTACGGTATCAGCCCTCCCTTCCTTAATGAGTGGCATCCATATGTTCTTAGAACTCTTTGGTATCTAAAATATGCCAATTCTTACAACTCCAAAAGATATTTTTCTTAATTTTTGGTACCATGGTTTGTTCTTTAACTTTGTTGTGTCTTCCTTTTACTTCCACTGGTTCACATTCAAGGGCAAGTTTCAGAGTCCATTTTGACTTGTAATTTGGTCTTTTCTTTTAAATAACCTTTTGCTTTCCTCATGAATGATGTCTTCGATGTCATGCAACATCTCATCTGGTCTTCGATCATTAGTGTCTAACACAGCAAACCTGTTCTTGAGGTGGCGCGCCTGCCTCATGCCATGGTATTTTCAGTTGCATCATATGGTTTTGAAAGCTGGACATTGAATAAGGGAGGTAGACGAATTGATGCTTTTGACTTATGGTGCTGGAGATGAATATTGAATATACCACAGTCTGCCAAAAGAACCAACAGATCTGTCCTAGAAGAAGTGCAACCAGAGTGCTCCTTGGAAACAAGGATGGCTAGACTGTGTCTGATGTATTTTAGACATGTTGTCAGGAGGGACCAGTCCCTGGAGAAGGACAGCATGTTTTACACACTGGCAGGTCAATGAAAAAAGGAAAACCCTGAACTACATGGATTGATACAGTATCTGTCACAATGGGCTTAAATATAAATAAGACCGAGTGCCTGGCACAGAATGGGGGAGTGTTTCGTTCTGTTGTGTGTAGTATTCCCATGAGTCAGACCTGACCCAACAACAACACCAATGACTTGTAATTGTTTAAATTTCAGCTTTAAAGGTCCCTAACACCTCTGAATGGACACGGGGCAAGGTCAGCCGAGAGGTGCTGGCATGCCGGGAGATCCTGGTTGGTAACTCAGGATTCCAGCCGCTAAGCTTCTTTCTTCTTACAGTATTTTAAAGCCAAAGTGGAGGTCGCCCCTGTGTTCCCAGAGGTGAGGAGGATCAACTCCATCCTGGTGGCAAAGTCATGGTTGAGGAGGGGTCGCAGGGCGTGGCAGTCACAATGGGGCATCTGAGTTTGAGTGTGAGAAGGGGCAGATCACAACATGCATGCAGAGTCGCGCGTGGCTTCCATGCACACCCGGCTGACGCGGGTGGACTGTTTCTGAGACAGTCACCGAAGGAATTTGAGGTCTCCACCGGAGCCTGGTAAGGTCAAACAATCAGGAAAAGCCAGCTCTGAGGATGTCCCAGGGACGCCCAGGACAGCGGGAGAGAGAAGGCTGTCCTCTCCTGAGGTCACAGCTGCGAGGAGCCCTCCCGACCTTGCAGGACACCACGGGCTCTGTGTTACCTGGGAGGGCCTCTGTGGTTTAATTATAAAACAGGATTCACCTGCAGCAGGAATCCTACCTCATGCTGCAAATGAGCGGGTGGCTGGCCGTAAAGCACCCTTTATAAATCAGTATGGGAGGAATTAAATATGATTGCCTGGTTGAGTTTGGCCCCACAGCTAATGAAACCATAAAGTATGTGATTGATTGGAGGAATGTTTTCAAAAGGTTAATGAGTTTGTTTTTCTTTTATAATCAGTGGTGGGGATCATAGAGCGGAGGGGAGCTGGCCACCATTCAGGGAGGTTTCTGGAGACTCAGGACCTTCCCTTCCCAGAGCCAGATGCAGACCTGATGTGTCTGCCTTTTTAGGGTGGGCTGCTGCCACAGATGGACGAGCTCCTAAGATTCAGGCATCCTATGCATCCTATTGCGTGTGGGCCACTTCTGCAAAAGGAGCGCCCAACGACTCTACTTTGAAGAGGTAACTCTTCCCCAGTTGTTTCTTGAATGTCCTCCAGCCTGGGGGCTCATTTTCTGGCACTATATATGACAATGCTTCTCTGCTATTCTTAGGGTTTTCAATGACTAATTGTTTCGGGCATGGGCTGCTGGGTCCTTCTCCCTGGTCTGTCTTAGTCTGGAAGCTCAGCTGAAATCTGTCCACCGTAGGTAGCCCTGCTAATATCTGAAATACTGGTGGCATAGCTTTCAGTATCACAGCAACACACAAGCCCCCACAGCATGAGAAGCTGGCAGACACGTGGGGGTATGGCTCAAAATGAGAAGAAACATAACGGTTGCAACAATGGGCTCAAACATAAAAAGATCACATGCATGGCACAGCGTTTGGTAGTGTTTTGTTCTGCTGTACGTAGGGCTGCTATGAGTTGTGTCTGACTTGATGGCACCTAACAACGACGACGTGTGTGTGGTTTTGCAAGGCCCATTGTCATTTTCAGGGAACTGGACAGAATGTTTGGGATAAATAGCGCAACCATGTGAGAAATAGACCTTGCCTGTCCCTGTGAATAGCAGAGAAGCGCTGACATAGTGCCGGGCATGGCACAGAGTCAGGGAGAGTTTCGTTCTGTTGCACATAGGGTCGCCATGAGTTGGACCTGACTCGAAGCCACCTACCAACAACAACAAGCTCCTGCGATCAGAGTGAGCAGAGGACAATCTAGCCAGTGTTAGTCACACAGTGCATCATGTCTATTCAGAGCAACTAACTAAAGAAAAATGGCGGGGAACGTCATAAAATAGCTAAGTCATTCTTTACGGCAATCTGGTGCTGCCTGTTGTTCCTGTGTTGGTTGTATTGTGAGGCCCGTTTTCCAGGTAAGGACCCCAAGCTTTGAGAGATTACTAAGCTTGCTTGTGTCCCGCTCTGACTCAGCTCAGGCGGGTCCTAACCCACGTGCCCACAATGCACCAGGACCGACGTTTCAGGCTGTGCTTGAAGAAGAAACAATCTACGCAACCTGGGTCCCCAGATCATGGCCCTGGAGGAAGCAGGAGCCAGGCTGAGGGTGCCCATGGCAGCTGGCCTCCTGGTGACCTTCAAGAGTCCTGAGTGCAGAAGGCCAGTCATAGTGGAAGGGTGGGGGGTGAGGGTCAACCACCCCGGGCTGTCTCCTGTCTGCCTCTCCTTCCCAGTCCCCCAGGAGACACTGCAGGGTCTCTGTCCCCGTGCTTGGTCCAGAGGGGAAACACTGTAGGAAGATGGAGACCAGGGCAGAGGGCCAGGTGTGTCTAGGACAGCCAGGTGGGAAGCGGGGCTGGCTCTCAGCGAGCCCTGGGCTGGGGCTAGGGGCTCAAATCCTGTGTGGACCCCAGTGGGGCATCTGCCGAAGGACCAGACAATATCACCCCTGAATGTGCTAGGAAACAGCGAAGACAGCCCCGAGGAGAATTCTGAAACGGGGTCAAAGGATGCCAGTGGCTGATGCGTGCGGAGAGAAGGGAGCGGCAGGCTTCACCTTCCGGTCCCGGAGGAGAGAGGTGACCGCCGCCTGCTGTTCTCCATGAGTTCGTTTCTAGCCCTGCCCAACTCTCCAGGAGCGACACAGAGGCTGGAAGGTGGAAGAACTGAAGCCAGGGATGCCGGTGGTTCTGGCTGAGGTAGGGAGGAGGATCTTGGTAATGGTGAACTTCAGAGCCGAGGTCCAGGCCAGGACCACAGCACGCCAGGCAGGGGATCCTACAATCTGGGCAGTAGACAAAAGAACAGGTTTGACAAGAAAGCTGAGCTCAGAAGGGCCAGGACCCTCTGGGCTACGGTGCTCTGCACCTGCTGTGGGGTCATGTGGACAGCCCCAGCTTTCGGGATCAGGTGGGGAAAGGATCTGAGGGTCTGTGGAGTTGTCCCACCAGGGGCAATAGCCTCTCTCTCCCCTGAATGGCGGCGACCTCTTTCTGCAGCTCCCGAGAGTAAGACACGCTCGTTTCTGGGGATACTGCAGATCTGACCTCCTGAGCCCCTCCGCTGTCCAGCAGGGGAGCGGGACTCTTGTGAACTTGCAGGTCCGGGTTTGCAGGGACTCTGGGGATGACTCCCTATGTGCCCATGGCGGCCACCGCACCCTGTCAGGGTGGGGTCACAGGCCCTGCCATGGGGTGTTTATGCACAGAGAATCTGAGAGACGGCCCGGAGCCCCTAACTTTCCTCTTTTTCCTTTTGTTTTTCTTTGGTACTGGGGGTTGAACCCAGGGCCTCGCGCCTGCATGCTCTGCAAGTGCTGGACCCCTGAGCTGCACCCTCAGCCCACTTTTTTACTTTTTGAGACAGGGTCTCACTAAGTTACACAGACTGCCTCTGGTCTTGAACTTGCGATCCTCCTGCCTCCGCCTCCCGAGCTGCTAGGATTACAGGAGTGCACCACGGTTCCCGGCTGAGCCCCTCACTTTTTACCCTCATGAATCCCTAGCTCTGCGGTACCCTGAGACCCCACATCTCAGCTCTGACCTCAGCCACTGTCCTGCTGTCTTTAAGGTGCGGGGCTCGGGCCCAGCCTTTACTTGTTGTTGTTAGCAGCCATAGCCCTGTGGCATCCGATCCCGTCAGATCTCGGAAGCTAAGCAGGTTGGGCCTGGTTGGTACCTGGATGGGAGACTGCCTGGGAAAATCAGAAGCTGTAGGCTTGGGAGAAGGACCTGGCAACCCCCTCCCAAAAATCAATCTGCCATTGAAAACCCTATGAACAGCATCGAGGCACTGACAATAGTGTTTCCCCTGTTGTACAGAGGGTCGCTATGAGTCAGATACCGACTCGACGGCACCTAACAACAACAAAGCCTTTCCTTACACATCTTATAATTAAACAGTCAGGAGTCTCATTGGGACTCATCCAGTGTGACCTCAGCTCAGCTCGTCTTCAGGGGCTCTCTCTGTCCGTCTTGTGGACACCAGGTTCCTGTGGCCTGGGGCTTGGTGTCCCTGCTGCCTGGATGCTCAGCCCAGGCTGGTGAGGAGCCCAGTGGAAGCGATGCTTCTTGTGGCTGAGCCGCCTCCTCTGACTCCTCTCGGCTCCTGTTCTTGGCGTGGAAAGGGGTCTATCTCTTCCAAAGAAGCCCCTCCTCAGATGGTCAGCAGAGGCACATTCATGGCTTCCCAGCCACCAGCCCGGCAGGAGCCCCACCACCGTGGTCAGCACCAGGCCGGAGGACGACCCGCCCCTGCCTGGCTCTCAGCGGATGGGGGTAATCCAAATGTCACAGCCGTGAACCTCTGGGGATTGCGCCGGCTCCCAGGCCGGATCACGATGTGCATGTGGGCTGACCATGTCCCTTCCTCACACATAGCCCAGGGGCATCAAATTCAAAGGTTTTTGACCAAGATTTGTCCCTGTGTGTTCCAGCAGACCTTCAGCTGGGCAGTGACGGGCTCCAAGGGAGCAGCACACCCCCAGTTCTCCTCTGATGGTCCAGCTGGGCTGGAGGAGAGTTGCCCTAAGGGACTGCTCAGAAGCGATGGGCTGGGCACACCAGGCAGCTGCCTCGGATACACTAACTTGGTAGTATAGCGATTCCTCTGGAGTCCCTCAGGTGCTAAAAGGGCCTTCCTTCTCCAGAGCCATGATTGGGTACAAGCCTCAAGTTAATACCCGAGGAGTGTGCCCCTCTGGGGTACATTTCTGTATTTGACAGATATATGCTACCTCAAGTGGACCACTTCATATAAACATTTCTGGCACCCTGATGTCTGTTTGGATTGTTGTTGTTGTTGTTAGGTGCCGTCGATTCAGTATCTGACTCATAGCGACCCTCTGTACAACAGGGGAAACATTATTGTCAGTGCTGCTTTGCTCTTCATAGGGTTTTCAATAGCAGATTGATTTTTGGGAGGGGGTTGCCAGGTCCTTCTCCCAAGCCTACAGCTTCTGGTGTTCCCAGGCAGTCTCCCATCCAAGTACTAACCAGGCCCGACCCTGCTTAGCTTCCGAGATCTGACGGGATTGGGTGCCACAGGGCTACACCTGCAGGCTTCTGTTTGGATGAAGAGTCTTTATTTAGAACCCACTGTTCAATGCCATTATTACTTTGTGGGAATGGAGAGGAGTATTGGGGTCAGTAAGAAACTGCCTGAAGTTTGGGAGAAGGATGCTTAAAATCAGGAGCCAGATGCTTCTAGAACCAGTGGAAGGCAGGGGGAGGTCTGCAGCTCCAGGGGAATCTGCTGACTCCCAGCAGTTCAGGGTGCGTGGGCTGCAGTGGACCTGCTGCCTGAGCGCGTGGCTCCCATCTGCCCCATGAGGGCATTCAGAGAAGCCACTGACTCCTGCCGCAGATTGAGGGTCTCCCATCTGCCCACATATCGCTCTCCACCCGAGGAAAAGAACAGTGTCCTGTCTGCTTCCCAGATCTCCCAGGACTGATGGAACCAAGGGGGCCTGTCAGCAAGGATGTCCAAGAAGTATGGCTTCCAGCCACTGACCCTGCAGAGGAGAGAAGACTCTGGCAGGACACAGGGGTTGGGTGTCTCCAGCAGATAATGGGCACAGTGGGGAAACTCTTGGCCTTTTGCTTGTGTAGGGCACTGCTCCCTGGCTTCTCAGATGTTCCAAGGGTTAGTCTTGAGTCTGGTCTTTTGAGCGCACAGAAAGTGAAGGCTATGGGCACATAGTGTTCCTTGGTTAGTCACTGTCTGGGTCCATTCAGGCTGCTATAACGAAAGACCATAGAAATTTTTTTCTCTCTGTTCTGGAGGCTGGAAGCCCATGATCAAGACCAACAGATTCAGTGTCTGGTGAGGTTCACCCTCTGGCTCCCCAGTGACACCTCACTGGGTCCTCTCATGGTGGAAAAAGTGAAAGCGTTCCCTCAGGCTCTTTCAGGAGGGCTCTGCGTTCTTTGTCCATCACCTCCCAAATGCTGTGCTTCCCAACCATGACAGTGGTGACTGGGATTTGGGTATGACTTTGGGGAGACACAAACATTCAGACCATAGCCATCATCACAGCACCAGCTCTCACTCAGAACAATACATGACATGGGCCATGGTGACTAAGGATGACACACTGGACATCACCATCGCCATCACCCATACCATCGCTGTCACCCGCATTGTCATCACTGCTCAACCACTGCCATCAGCTCCCACCATTGCCATCAACCCCAATACCACCATTGACATGCCCCCTCCCCCATCACCATCTCCCCAACCATCACCATCACCTCCCACCATCACCATTGTCCTCCACCATCACCATCACCATCGGCCCCACCATCACCATCAACCCCAGTATCACCATCGACATGGCCCCTCACCCATCACCATCACCCCGACCATCACCATCACCTCCCACCATTGCTATCAACCTCAATACTACCATCATCCCCCACAATCTCTGTCACCCCCCACCATCACCATCACCCACCACCATTGCCATCACCTCCAACCATCGCCAACAACCCCACCATTGCCAACAACCCCACCATTGCCATCGCCCCACACCATTGCCATTGCCTCTCTACCATAGCCATCATCTCCCACCATTGGTATCAACCTCAATACCACCATCATCCCCCACAATCTTTATCACCCCCACCATCACTGTCACCCACCACCTTTGCCATCACCTCCAACCATCACCAACAACCCCACCATTGCCAACAATCCCACCATCGCCATCAACCCCACCATTGCCATCACCCCTCATCATCACTATCAACCCCAATATCACCATCACCCCCGCCATTTCCATCACCCCCAACCATGACCATCATTCCCAACCATCACCATCACCCCCCACCACTGTCATCGGCCCCCCCCCATTGCTGTCATTCCCACCCCACCTCCTGTAATCCAGGGTCCGTCCATCCTGCTGTGAGACGCCTTCAGGTCAGCACAGGCCTGTCCTGGTCCATGCCCTCTCCCCAGCTGCTGTTCCAGGACACAGGCTGCCCACAGCTGCTCCTATAGGCTGGCAAATCACCCTCTTCTTGAAGCCACCTTTGAAGGTGGACTTCTAGAGTGGATGTCACCCTAGCTGCTGGCCAGCTGTGGCAGGGGGAGAATCTTTAGGCCCTGATGTCTGGCAGCTGTCAGTTGTGTCTGTTTTTCTCCTCTCCTCTCCTCTCCTCTCTTCTCCTCTCCTCTCCTTTTCTCTTCTCTTCTCTCTCTCTCCCTCCCTTCCTTTTCTTTCTTTCTATCTTCCCTGCCTCCTTCCCTCCCTCCCTTCCTTCCTTCCTTCATCCCTTCCTCCCTCCCTCCCTCCTTCTTGGCTTCCTTCCTTCCTTCATTCCTTCCTCCCTCCCTCCCTCCTTCCTTCTTGCCTGCCTGCCTGCCTGCCTTCCCTCCTTCCTTCCTTCCTTCCTTCTTCACTAACTTCCTTCCTTCCTTCCTTCCTTCCTTCCTTCCTTCCTGCTTTCCTTCCTTCCTTCCTTCCTTCCCTTTCCTTGGTGCAGTACTACAGGGCGGAACCCAGGGCCTCACATACACTTTGCACATGCTGTACTGCTGGCTGTACTCTCAGTCCCCTCTCTATTTATTACCTTGAGACAGGGGC
Organism: Pedetes capensis; assembly: GCA_007922755.1. NCBI lineage: Eukaryota > Metazoa > Chordata > Mammalia > Rodentia > Pedetidae > Pedetes > Pedetes capensis. Next base: position 54,115 of record VMDO01001413.1, read on the forward strand.
TTGCTAAGTTACCCAGGCTGCCTTTGGCCTCAAGCTTGCCAACCTCCTGCCTTTTCCTGGGGTCACTGGGATTATAGGCCTAAGACACCACACATGGCTTTCTTGTTGATTTCTAAGAATATTTTATGTATTAAGGGACTTAACTGATATATAGTGTGATGAAATTTTTATTTTTGTTGTTCTTTCCTCTGAATTCTGTTCGTGTTAATTTTGTATCATTTTTAAATCTTTATGTGGCTTAATATATAAACATATTCTATACTTTTGATTTTTTGGGTCTTAAAGACTTTATTTACTTTGAGATGAGATTAATAATCTCTTTCATTTTGCTTTGCTATAAATTTCATGGTTTCATGTCATTTTTATTAAACATTTTTTTAAGCAATGTAAGTTTATTTTGGTATGTGCTTTGAGATAAGGGCTAGGCTTCATTTCTTTCTGAGACTATATGTCAAAGTTTCTTGGTCATTTATCAAATAAGCCATCTCCCTCCCTTGAAATTCTACATTTACTTAGATCTGTTTCTAGGACTTTTATTCCTTTTAACCCTGTCTTATCCCACCCACCCCAACTATACTGCTGTGCTTGTTTGGAGCAATAATACAACCTCATGTTCAACATGAAAAATCTCTTCTCCATTATCCTTCTCTTTTGAGATATTTATTGGCCATCCTTGGCCCGTTATTTTTCCAGGTAAATCTGAGCATCTTTTGGTCATGTTGTAGAAATGTTCTAACGAGACTTTGATTGGAGTTATATCAAGTATATAAAATCACCTTGGGAAAAATTTGGCAGAGCTGGGTCAGTAAGTTCTACCACTGCCTGCAGAGCACCGAGTATTTTCACGCTTAGCATTGGGGCCAGGAGATGGCAGTGCAGAGCCCTTCTTCCCATCTTGGGGACCAGCCAGGGCTCCCCTCATAGCAGGGCCCCAAGTTGGCCTGAGGAGGTGCCCCTCCAGTAAGACAGCCCTGGGTAGCCTCAAGGCCTGCAGAGATTTGGGGAGCCCCTGCCCAGGGCTGGACTTTGGCCTGCTCCCATCTCCAGGAGCTGGGGCACAAGGAGACAGAGATCTGGGCCTCATCTCTGACCTCACGGCCATGGGCATGCCCCTACCTCCTGGGGGAAAAAGCTTTATGCTTTTTCGTCTCTTCGCCTTTTCGCCCGGACCATCGGCTAAGCAAGACCTTCTCGCCAGTTCCTGCCCAGACCACCGGTGAGGAAACAGCTCTTCCGCTCCTCTCCCCTGGATTTGGTGAGGAAAGAATGCTCTCTTGTCATAATCATCAACAAGGAAAGAACCCGCTCTCTGTCTGATCACCAAAGAAGCAATAGCTGTCTCCTCATGACCACTGAGACCACCAACACAGGTGTTTGCTCCTGGAAGGCAAAAGCGCCTGAGGATATTCCTTTCTCCCATCTCCACTGGCATCCTGAGGGCCACAGGAGTCTGCACCTCTCACCCAAGGGTCCCGAGTGAATTGTGTTTAGTATCTGTGTGTGCGATGGCGCAGCCCAACCGAACCTCCAGGCTGGACCAGGGGGCGTGCGCCCCACATAGAGTTGTAACCCGTGGCCAGTGCTGAAAAAGCCAAGGTCAAATGAGACCCAAGGTCAGCTGGCTGGAGGCTGGCAGAGCAGGGTCTGTCCCTGCCTGGCCCCGAGAACACCCGTTCTCACTGTCTTCTAGGTTTGCGTTGAGTGCTGGGCCACCAGGAGTTAAGCCTGAGTCTGTAAAATTCTGCCTACAGCTTCCTGGGATGCCCCGCGGGACCCAGGCTGGCTGGACTCCCAGTGGTCCTCCGCCCTTTGAGGACAGAGTGGACAGATTCTTCTTTTTCTTCGATGCTCAGTTGACATTTAGAAAGCATGTACAGGCCAGAGGAATCGTCTTGTCAGCAAATCAGCTCCTTGGCAAGGTTCACCTTGGCCGACACCTGGGCAGGCCTCGCTCTGGCTTTGGCTCCCTCACCCCTCTCTCTGTGCCTCATTTTCCCCATCTGAGGCTGAGACTCTGTGAGAGGGGGAACCCAGCAAGGCACACAGTCCGGCCCTGCTGCAGCCTTATGGTAGGAGGCTGACCTTGCGGGGAGATCGCCTGCCCCTTGGGGGACATTTTTCCGTCTTTGCAGAACAGACTTATTAGCGTGCCTTCAGATCCCAATTTTCTTCTCCTCCCCATTCTTCTCTTTTGTAGGAGACTTTGATACGCCAGAGCTTTGAAGGAGAAAGTCGTTTGTTTCTCACAGACAGAATTCCGTAGTCTGAGCCCCTCTGCGAGATATTCTTACACAATTTTGATCACCACGGTGAAGCTAAATGATCAGTCTGGCGATCCTTCTGATTTTTTATTAACTTTCCTGCTTTTCATTTTGAAGTAGGCACCAGATCGGTGCGGGGTGGGAGGAGACGTTTTTCCTGGGACGAGATGAAGTCCGCTCTGGGCAGACTCCTGCATTGATAAGCTCGCAGTCCCAAAATTGGCTCCCAATCCCCTGCAGTCTCTAATCATTGCCACGCAAACGTGACAGAAAAGCACCGCGGGAGCCCCGGCGGCTGGAAATCAGTCCACATTGAAATGGGAATAGATGCCAGGGCCGGTCTGAGGAAGCCCTGCTCCCAGGCTGCACCGGGAGCACCGTCGCCTTTATGGAGACCATAAATCCTCACCCAAGAGGAGAGGCCAGCCTCTCAGCTCCTCTTTCTTCAAGGATCTGCAGGGGCAGGTGGCCAGACATTCTGGTCCCTGCTCACTTGTCCACTGTGCACAGGGCTGACCCTGCCAGGGACAAATGCCCAGGCTGGCCGGGGAGAGCGAAAGCGGAAGGGTCAAGTTCTGCTAAGACGGGCTTAACACTTCCCCTCCCTGCCCTTCCTGCCGTGCTGACAGAGAGGATCTTGCCTTTGTTACGCAGCTCACCCCATGAATAAAGATGAGCCGGAGGGTGATTTCATCCTGCAGCCAGCCTGGGCTTCCTTCTGCGGCTTCCTGACAAATGGAACTCTGATTTCGACAGTAGGGTTTCTGCTTTGTTTTTGAATTTCCCATCATTAATATTTTTCCCTTCTAAAGTTAGTGTCACGGAGTGTCTGAATGTTCAAACACTGGCCTGCGAATCAATCTCTAGCGTGTACACGACAATCAGAGATTCCGGCATAACCCAGGCTTCTCTCATCATTGACAGGTAGGGAAACTGAGGCTCAGAGCAAGGACGGGTTCTGTTCAAGGTCACTCAGGGTCCTAGAGGCTAAGTCTCGGATTTTTAGACGTGTGCCAGGAAGGCCTTCTGATCATTCATTCATTCACCTGTCACCCAGCCCGGGAGAGGCGTGGTGTCCTTGTGACTGAATATGGCTCAGAACAGGAAGCATGGAGCTCTGTGCTTTTCTACCGGGGTTTCGAGGACTTCAGAAGGGAGGGCGAGTGAAGGTCACAGAGCTCAGAGTCCTAGGGAGCCCTCAGGCATGCATTGCTGGGTGCCCGTGGAGGGCGGTTGGAGACGGATGACTAGGATTGTCCCAGGCTCCAGACTGGACTGAGGGAGCATGAACAGCACAGCCTTTGAACCAGACCTTGGGGAGCAGCAGGACATCCACAGGGCTGGGGATGATGTGGAAATAAGGACAGCAGTGGCCGAGGGGAATCGAAGCTCAGCATCCACTGCTCCACTCGGCGAACGCTTGCCAAGGATTAACTTACCTCAGTGAGCAGGGAGCTGGCAGGAGAGGGGAACCTGTTCGGAAAAGGATTTGAGGATCAGCGGCTTCCGTGGTAAGCCAGGAAAGGCAAGCCGAAATAAGGCTGCTAAGCAGACCGAGCTGGCTAGCGTCCTCCAGGGCAATAGAGTCATCACCTACCGGCTTCCCTCTCTTCCCTAGCACACAGAAGATCATTTGCATCTTTGCTGGGGAAAAATCTCCAAGTCAACAAGTCATTTCAGATTCTGGGTCCTGAGCAAGAGTAGAGAGCAAGTCTAGGAAAGGCAACCTCTTAAAGAGTTGATTCACGGACGGGTGCAGTGGTGCACGCCTGTAATACCAGCGGCACGGGAGGCGTAGGCAGGAGGATCACAAGTTTACCAGAGGCAGTCTGCATAACTTAGAGAGACCCTGTCTCAAAAAGTAAAAAAATGGGCTGGGGGTGCAGCTCAGTGGTCCAGCACTTGCAAAGCATGCAAGCACGAGGCCTTGGATTCAAACCCCAGTACCACAAAAAAAAAAAAATAAATAAAAATAAATAAATGAATAAATAATAAAAATAAAATTGATTCACGTGTACGTGAACCATGAGACGGTGCCCTGTGGGAAGTGGAAAGTCAGCCTTTTGCCTTGTTTCCAAGTTTGGGGATCGTTACTGTTTTCAACCATGGGAAGGTTCTGGAGTCAGACTGTCCTGTTGAAGTGCTTCCTTAGCCTCCCGCATGGTGACAATGGGTGTCGCTTCTCCCTGCATTCCTCAGCTGAGGGGAAGGAGATTGCCTGCCGTGGGCATGAATCATTGCTTTGTCCCGCAGACTGAATGAAGTGTGTGCATCAAGGGCTTGGCTCCGCAGCAGCTCAATAAGTGCATCAATAATCATAACAACATTTGAATAGTAATGCAGGAGGGGCTCAGCATTGCAAAGACCGTAAACAGCCGCTGGGCTGGAGCCAGACCTAAGGTACGTCTGACCGTGCTGAGGGAAGGGGCTGGGAGCACTGACTCCTATCTACAGAAGGGATCGATGGGAAGTTGGCGCTGGCGTGGGGCACAGTTGGAGCACTCCCTGTAGGAACTGGCCTTGGGGCCAGTGAGAGCGAGCCGGTTTGTGGGCAGGTCTGCGGGCTTGGATGTGCTCAGCGGAAAACACCGCTGCTTTGTTTTTGAATTTCCCATCACTAATATTTTTTCCTTCTAAAGTTAGTGTCATGGAGTGTCTGAATGTTCAAACACTGGCCTGTGAATCAATTTCTAGCATATACATGACAATCAGAGATTTTGGCATAACCCAGGCTTCTCTCATCATTGACAAGAAGGGAAACTGAGGCTCAGAGCAAGGATGTGTTCTGTTCAAGGTCACTTGGGGTCTTAGAGGCTAGCCAGCTTAGAGGCAAGGTGCCAGCTTTTTAGATGGGTGCCAGCAAGGCCTTCTGATGGTTCATTCATTCGCCTATCACACAGCCCGGGAGAGGCGTGGCATCCGGAGATGGGGTGCAACTGGGTCCTGCAGACTGTTGGGGGACAGGCAGGCCACAGCCTGAGCAGACACATGGAAAGAGCGCGTGGGGCCTGGTGGCCTCTCAGCCTTGCTGCCCTCACTCAGCTCCTCCTGTGAGGGAGTCTTCGACTTGGGACAGGTGGCTGTGCCTGCCTCTAAGATGGCCGGCTAGCCTCCAGGACTCAGGGCAGCAGACCCGGTCACTCACATGCCACCTATCCTCTGCCATCCATTCTACCTCTCGGCATCCTGGCATCTGGCGCTGAGCCTTGGTGTGGCTGTCCACCCACCTCTGTGGGCTGCATGCAGTCCAGCTACTCCACAGCCCAGCATCTTGCTGGATTCTGCTGGCATCTCTGAGCAGGGCTCAGCCAAAGCCTTCAGGTGCAGGGACGCTGGTCAGGGGCTGAGTGCCACACTTGCTGATGGAGGACGAGGGCTTCTGCTCTCAGCCTGGAGAGGAAGCCAGGCCTGCGCCCTGCCCTCCCACGGGGAGCCAGGGGCAGAGAAAACAGAACTGTCGGTTCCTCGTCCCCCAGCCCAGAGGGCAGACATGGACAGTGTTCCAGTCCCGCAGCGCAGGGTGGCCTGAGAGACCCCTGGGCCCTGGGCAAGCCTCACCTCGAGAGTCTTCCTCACTACACTGTGGTGCACACGGACTTAGGCCAGAGGACCCTGAGGGTCTTGGCACGCTCCTCCCGCTGGAAGAGTGCAAAACCACAGCTTAGACACAGCAGGAATTGACTTCTCACTGTGAGGGAGGCTGGGAGGCCAAGGTCAAGGTGCCAGCCGATTCCGGCCCCGAGAGGCTGCCTTCTGTCCCTCATGGTGTTCCCACATGGTGAAACAGTGAGGGACACCACTGGGCCTCTGTTATTAGGACACTGATCATGCTGGCGAGGGTTCCGCCTTCATGACTGCATCACCTCCGAAAGGCCTTCTTCAGAACACAGGCACGCCTTGTGGAAGGACCCCTCGAATTGGGAGGCAGGTAGAGCAGGGCTTAACTCCAGCTCATCTCATGCATGTCGCCCTGTGATTGCGGACGGGCCACGCCTCCTTGGGGAGCTTCCGCATGCCCCTCTCTACACACAGTTCCTGCCTTTTGATTTTCAGGTTTTGCACGCAGTGGAAAGTAGCGTAGGAGAGGTGCTCCCATGTCTCTGCTCAGCTGCAGGCCGCAGCTACACAGGGCTTCCCCCTCGGCGCACTTGGCATTGGCCCTTGGCTGCCCCACATCCTGTACTTTCCTGGGATCCAGGGGCACGGGGTTTGGATCACTCCCTGCAGGTGGGGCCCAAGGGTCTTGCACACAGGGGCTGCAGGGGTCCTAGGTTGGGCTGTGAGCAAGCCTGGGCTCCTCTGAGCAGTCTGTTCCCAAAGGTGGGGCCTCAGGTTGGAGACGCCTGACTCATCGCTTCTCTCCAGCTAAGCCTATGGAGACTGCAGCCAGAGGCTGAGATGAGCTGAGGCCCCGAGAAGCGCGGTGGAGGAGGACTGCCTTGACCTCTACCCACTGCACTCAGAGAACTTTCTGGTCCATTCAGCCATGCTCTGTTCTCACAGCTTCTCCTCCTCCCAAAGCCCCTCTCCAGGAAACAGTAAAACCAGCACTGGTGGGAGGCGGCCCATAAATGATCCCGGGCTCTGGGGTGAGCCTCTGGGAGGCACGCTGAGCCCTCTGCACCACGCAGGGGCAGACGGAGCGGGGCGTTGGCCTGGGCCGAGTGGGGGTCTGGGGCCCAGCTCTCCAGAAGAATTGGAGTCTGTGGGGGACTTTCCAGGAGATCCAAGGCTGACGTTCACTGCCCAGCGGTCACTGCAGGTGGGAGGTGGGAAACTTGTGAGCAGGCAAATCTCAGATGCTGGGGAGTTTCCCAGACCAGGAGGAGCAGCCACCTCGCGCCTAGGAGCCGCCATCACTGCCAGCATCGATAGGGCTGCCATGCCCTCTTCGAGGGGGCCTTGCAAGAAGTCCATTCTAAAGGGTCAGCAGCACCACAGAGGCACGAGAAGACCCAGAGTGACCTGGAGCTCCCAAGGAGCAGGATCTCCATCCACATCCTGACTGCGACAGGTGCCCAGGGTCCTGACAAACTGCCAATGCTCCTGGTCATTCACCCTGCCAGGCAGGGCCACCTTTGCCTACAGCAGGTTCGCTGTGGGCTCGTGTGGAGACTTTACGGTATCCACCTAATTTCAGGAGGAAGAAGGTAACAATGTTGGGGTCGCATGTCAATCCCGGGCCCATGTGGGCTGCTCTGCAGGTACGCGCCTGCCCTTGGGGCTCTCACGGCACTGGCGGCCCCTTGTTGGACTATTCTTGTGAATATGGATAAGTTAACCAAGGAGAGGGAGGTAGGCTTAAAAGGAAAACATGGTTGATGCCAAGCCTGGTCCAGCTCAGAGTGACCTGCGCAGCGTGGTTTTCCCTGAACCTAATTCCTTGCCCATGAAATGGGAACAGTGATACTAATAAGTAGTATATTTGATGCTAAGAAGCTGGCATATTTGTTACTCTTATCTGCAGTGTCTACGTTCCAAGACCCCTGGGGGATTCCCGAAACCGCAGATAGCTCTGAGCCCAAAATGGACTGTGTTTTCTCTATAAAAACATCCATTACAAAGTTTAACTTACAAATTAGGCACAGTGAGCAAATAATAATCATGTACAGCAACAAACATTACGCAAATGTGATCGATCTCAAAGGCCTTTTTGCATTGCACTGTACTCGGGGGCTGCTATGGACCTCGGGCAATGGAAACTGCAGTGAGAGTAGCAGGCTGAGGGGCCGCATGAATTAAGCCCCTTGAGGTAGAATCCCCAGGGACCGTAGCATGGCCTGTGTGGGCCCGCACAATCGTGCAGTGTCCTCCTTCCACATGCAGGAGCCGCCGCTCCAGGGCGCACAGACCTGCACTGTGGTGTGCACTTTGCAGACCCGGAGCACGCACATGCCGCTGGGCTTCACTCTGGATCTGGCCACCAGAGCACTCCGGGGCCACGCTCACTGCCTTTCCTTCTTCCCCTTCTGAGCAATCACCATATTGCTTCTTAGGAAAACACACCCTTTCTCTCTCCAGCATTGTCTCCTTATGCACTCTGTAAATGTGTCAGACACTTAAAGGAAGAGCGCTTTCCTTTAGCTCACTGTTTCAGAGGGTCCGCTCCATGGCCACTCGGCTCTGTTGTCTCTGGGCTGGAGGTGAGGTGGAGTGCCGAGGTGCGGAGGGTGGGCTGGGGCAAAGCTGCTCACCTCATGGTGGCAGGAAGCAGAGAGTGAGAGCGAGAGCAGGCCCTGGAGACCAGACACGCCCTTCAAAGGCAGGACCCCAGTGGTCTTCTTCCTCCACTGGGCCCCACCTCTTACAGTTTCTGTCACCTCCAATAGTCCATCCCATTATGAACTTATTAATGGATTAACCCATTGGTGAGATCATGGCCCTCACCACCCAATCACTTTCCCAAAGCCCCCTTCTGAACAGGTGTGGGGACCAACCCTTTGAGAGCCGTTGAGGGACATTTGAGGCCAGATTTCTCAGAGTTACCATCTTTGGTGTCTTCAAACAGAGGCTGCCCCCAAGCAAACGAAGACTTAGCCCAGGCACTGGGGCCTGAGCTCTGTGTCTCTGGGCTTGAGACCCCATGTGCTGCACGGAGTGCTGCCGGGTGGTCCTCCAGAGTCGGCCCTGCTGCGCCTGCCATTGACGGACATCAGCCATCAACCCCAGCACTGTTTCCAATGCGCCCTGTGCCCTCAGCTCCTGTCCTAGGACGCCTGGAAGTCACAGCACATCCACAGCTCCTTGTTCTCTTGTCTTCCACTGGCAGGTGTCCCAGGTGTCTTCTATGTACTTGTTGCAAGATAACTGTCATGCAAGGATTCTGATTGTTTTCCTTCCTCCCTGATAAGGCTTTGAAGGTAATAAAGAGAGGGGCCCCAAGGAGACCAGATAAGGGGATTACAGGGAGGGAAGGAGAGAGGCTGGCAATGTTTCCAAGATGCTCTCGGATGACCTGTAGGCAAATCCTTCCCTTAATTGTCACTAAAGGGATTATATGATTTCCTCTTCAGATGGAAAGTGTTGTGACTAGCAGAGCATGTTTAAAAAAAAAAAATAGAGTGTGGCTCAGGTAGGACTGGAGGACCCATGGGGAGGAACCCCCTCTGTACTCTCTTTAGTCTCCTTATCAGAACGCAGGAGACCATGCTGGGGCTAGGGGACCAGGAGTAATTAAAATACCTTTAATTGGAAGTCACAAAGCCCCCTGTAGCAGTGGGGTGTCGCTGCCAGCCTGCTCCTTGGTGCTGTGGCTGGGCCTCTTCCTTGGCTCTGTGGCTGGGCCTGCCCAACCACTGTGCCCCAACCACTTTTATTTTTCTTTCTTTCTTTCTTTTTCTTTTTCTTTTTTTACTTTTTGAGACAGGGTCTCGCTAAATAATGCAGACTGCCTCTGGTCTCAAACTTGCGATCGTCCCGGCTCCGCCTCCCCAGCTGCTGGGATAACAGGCGTGCGCCACTGCGCCTGGCTCCATGAAAGTACTCTTTAATGGGTGGCGCTCACGCCCTGTGCCCACACAGAAAATACTTACTGAACATGACATGAAATGGAAAGACAAAGACCTTGGGGGAAGAGGTGGCCGGCAGCAGACTTTCGGCCGAGGGCACATGCTTACCTCTGTCATGACAGCAGGAAGAGCCTCTCATGTCTTCTCTGCGCATCGTAGAGAGTCCTGGGTGGCGTCAGACCTCGGTCTTCCCGTCTGCCTGGTGCCCACCTCCAAGGTGCCTTGGGTGTGAGGCCTGGACCCTGCCTTATCCAGGGCTGGTCCTCCAGCCCCTCGGGACATGTCACCCCTGGTGGCAGCACATCCCATCCTCCTCCACTGGGCCTGGTCCTGGCCATCGCCCCAGCTTCTGCACTGCAGGAGGAAGGAAGCGTCCATCGCAGGCTGGCTGCTGAGCACCTGGCTGCCCCACCTGTCTGCCCTCCCCCTCCCTGCAGCTGCTGGCTTGGCGCCTTTCCATGGCATCCCTGCAGACCCCACATTCTTCCCTCACCATCCTGGACCCTGGCCCACTTGTGTGGCCTGGAGGAGGAGGACCCCGCTCCAGAACGGCAGAGGATGCACTGCCATCTCCTAGGGCTCTGCCCATGGTCCCACAGTGCTAAAAGTGCACCCTGGTCCCCAGCCGGGAGCGGTGGCGCATGCCTGTAATCCCAGCAGCTTGGGGGGCGGAGGCAGGAGGATCGCAAGTTCGAGACCAGAGGCAGTCTGCATAACTTAGCGAGACTCTGTCTCAAAAAGTAAAACAATGGGCTGAGGGTGCAGCTCAGTGGTCCAGCACTTGTAGAGCACGCAGGTGCAAGGCCCTGGGTTCAACCCCCAGTACCGCAATAAAAAAAAAAAAGAAAAAAGGAAAGAAGAAGTGCACCCTGGTCCCAAATCCCGGCAGTCCCTTCTTCTACCCTCTGCACTGCGCCACGCTGTGGTCCTTGGAGAGGGGTCAGAGTCCTGTCCCCTGCCAGCTGTGTCCTTCATCCCGTTAGGCTTTTACTTCCTCCATTGCTGGGATTGTGGGGGATCAGGCTTTGTCCCTCCTTTGGGGGTGAAGTGGGAAGACACCCCACTTCCGAGGGGGGCTCCTGGTGTGATGTCCAAGGACACAGTTGCGTCCTAGTCCTAGAAGCCCCAGATTGGAGCAGCTGCAGGGTGACCTGGGCAACATGCCCTGGCCCCCGCCCAGGGAGCCGCCTCAGCAGGTGACACTGTCCCCAAAGGAAGGGACCTGCTGGGCTTCTCCAAGCACTATGGATTCTCTATGAAGCCGCACTCACACATGTGTGCCAAAGGCTCTGCAAGGCTCTGGTCTCCCCTGGGGCCCGAGAGTCCTCAGCCCTGGCACCGTGCACCTGCTGGCTCCCCTGGGGCTCAGGGTGTGGCTGAGGCAGAGCAGCCCGAGGATCTCCCTTGTGAGCCCACCCCACAGGCCTCACGGTGGTTCACTGGGGTCTGTCTGTGCCAGGGGGTTATGGAAGGGAACTGATGGCTGGGAGGCGCTGCCCTCAGAAAAGAGTGAGGCAGATGGCATAGGCAGAGCATGACAGACGTCACTTGGGTCACAAGGATGCCATGTGGCATCGAGAATTCCTTGTTTACTTGATATGGAGGGTGGTGCTAAGCTGTGTGGCCTGGGTCGCTGTGACGTTAGCCTACCCTGGAGAACTGCTTTCATCCACTGAAAAGATGGTTCAAGAGTCACTTAGGAACTTTGCTTTTCAATATCATTATTTGATTTGTTAAAATCACACATTGAAAATAACTGCTTTATCCCTTCAGATTCAACTTTGATTAATGTTTGATCTTATTTATTAGCAAAGATAGTTAAACTCTCTTAAGTATTTAAATGGTATTAATAAATGTAATATGTTTGAGTTTCTTTTTTTTGGATTTCGATTGTCTGACTACAAACAGATCTTTTGAGCATTTAAATAGTCCTTGAAAATCTAATAAGTTAAGCTAACAAATACGGAGCATCTTTAATTCTCTGTGTTCAATATCCTTTGTGAACCGAGCCGCGTGCTGTTACTCCTGTTAGGACAGATAACCCCTTTTCAAACATTTGGAGACCAATATTGAAGAGCACTATCAGAAGTGCAGGGCTCCAATGAATGAATGAGAGAGGCGCACAATACAATGCGCACCTGTTAAAAAACACCAGGTAAAAATCAAACATAGCCTCCCAGGGTCCTCCCCGCAGTCATCCCCGGATGTTACTGCCCTTCGAACTTGTATCCCTATAGATTTTCTTTTCTCCATTTATTTACATAGTGTCATGGAGGCAGCAGTCTTTGAGGTCAGGCCTGGCTTCCTTCAGACGACTGGGCTTTGGCATGTCGTAAGAGATACATGAGGATCATAGCTGAGGGATTAACAAGAGCCATAAGGACTAGTTGGGCTGGGATTTAGCTCAGTTGGGTAGAGCGCTGCGATGCAGTCTCTGAGGTCCCTAGTTCAATTTCCAGCACTGCAAAAATGGGAGAAGGACCTGGCAATCCACTCCTGAGGCAATCCCGAAACAGTCAGCCATTGAAAACCCTACGAGGGTCGCTATGAGTCGGATACCGACTCGACGGCACCTAACAACAACAACAACAACAACATGGAGGCAGCAGTCTTTGAGGTCAGGCCTGGCTTCCTTCAGACAACAGGGCTTCGGCATGTCATAAGAGACGCACAAGGATCACAGCTGCGGGATTAACAAAAGCCATAAGGGCCACTCAGACATCCCACAGGGCCTACGCTTAGTGGCTCTTAGCAATATGGTGTAACCTGGCCTGGGGACTTCCCAACCCTGGCCAGGAAATACCCAGTCTCTGTGACAAAGAGACTTTAAATTCCTGGTTGCCTAGGGACACAGCTACCTCACGTAATTTTGTGACCCTTAAAACAAAGCTTACCCTTATGAGAATATCTTAAGTCCCTGTATGAAGGAAACACTTAGTGACTGACCTGGATTAAAATCAATGTAAGAAAATGAGAAGAATGTCCCCAGTAGGAGATTAGTCTCTGGGGGAGGCACCCTGGTGAGGCGGTCATCTGACGCCTGACTATCTGGCTAGTGTTGGCAGCCTGTGCTCACTGTCCACCTGCTAAGAGCTGCCAGAATAATCTGCATGGACATTGGATGGTGTCTGAGACTTGGTGTCTGATGGGTTAGGATGTCATGGCTGTATGGCTGCAGGCTCTAAGGCACATAGAGATTGTGTAAAAAATGTTGAAATATCACAGACCACACAAACATTCTGGGAAAAGGACATGGCAACCCACTCTCGAAGTAATCCTGGAACAATCAGACATTAAAAACCCTGTGAGGGTCGCTATGAGTCAGACCCAACTAGATGGCACCTAACAATAACAGCGCAGTATTAACCAATAGAAAGCTAGTACAATTTTCATTAAAGTAGAATTTAAGCTAAGAACTGCAATTGCAGAACATAGAGCTGCATTTCATAATAACAATGGAGTTAAATCAATAGGAAGACATAGTGGTGCCATTGAGTTCAGTCCAATTCATAGCGACCCTAAGAACAGCAGAGTGAAACACTCCCTGACTCTAAGCCAGGAACACGATCTTATTTATGTTTAAACCCATCGTTGCAGACACTGTGTCAATCCATCTATTTGAAGGTTTTCCTTTTTTTCAGTGACCTGCCACTCTCCCAAACATGATGTCCTTCTCTAGGCATTGGTCTCTCCTGACAACTCTCCCAATTATGTCAGAGGCACTCTAGCCATCCAAGGAGCACTCTGCTTGCACTTCTAGGACAGATCTTTTTTTTTTCCTTCTTTTTTTTTTCTTTTTTGCAGTCCATGGCATATTCAATATTTGTCTCCGGCACCATAATTCAAAGCATCAATTCTTCTCCTGTCTCCCCTTTTCAACATCCAGCTTTCACAACTGTATGAAGCAACTGAAAATACCACGGCATGAATCAGATGCACCTTCGTCTCCGATGTGACATCTTTACTTTTCAATACTTTAGAGAGGTCTTTTGTACAGCTTTTCTTAATGCAATGTGTCTTTTGATTTCTTGACTGCTGCTTCCATGGATGTTGGTTGTAGAACCAATTAAAGCAAATTCTTGGACCACCTCAATCTTTTCTCCATTTATCAGGAAGGTGTGCACTGTCCCAGTTGTAAGGACTTTTGTTTTCTTGATATTGAGGCACAATCCATGCTGAAGTCTATGTTCTTTGATCTTCATCAGTAATGTTGCAAATCTTCATTTTCAGCAAGGAGACTTGTGTCATCTGCATAACACAAGTTGTTAATGAGTTTTCCTCCAGTCCTGATGTCACATTTTTCATGAAATCCAGCTTCTTGGATTATTTTCTCACCACAGAAATTGAAGAGGTATGGTGAAAGGATACAGCCCTGATGCACACCATTCTCAACTTTAAACCAGGCAGTGTTTCCTTGTTCTGTTTGAATGACTGCCTCCTGGTCCATGTACAGATTCCTCATGGGTACAATTAGGTGTTCTGGTATTCCCATTCTTTGCAATGTTACCCACAATTTGTTGTGATCCACACAGTTAAATACTATAGTCAATAAAACATAGACATCTTCCTGGTATTCTCTTCTTTCAGTTCGTATCTATTTTATATGAGCAATGATGTCCCTGGTTCCACGCCCTCTTCTGAATCTGGCTTAATCTTCCAGGTGTTCCCTGTCTATATACTGCCGCAGTTGCCTTTGAATGATCTTTAGCAAAAATTTACTTGTAGATGATATTAATGATATCATTCAATAGTTTCCACATCTGGTTGGATCCTCTTTTTTGGAAGTAGGCACAAATATGGATGTCTTCCAGTCAGTTGGCCAGATAGCTATTTTCCAAATCTCTTTGCATAATCAAATGAGCACCTCCAGTGCTGCATCCATTTGTTGAAATATTTCAATTTGTATTCCACCAATTCCTGGAACATTATGTTTCTTCAATTCCTTCAAGGCAGCTTCCACTTCTTCCTTTAATATCATTGGTTCCTCATTATATACAATCTCTTGAAATGGTCAGTTATCCAGCAGTTATTTTTGGAATAATGACTCTGTGTATTCCATCTTCTTTTGATGTTTCCTGCATCATTTAATATTTTCCCTGTAGAATCCTTCACTATTATCACTTGAGGCTTGAATTTTTACTTCAATGCCTTAAGCTTCAGAAAAACAGAGCATGTTCTTCCCTTTTGGTTTTCTATCTCCAGCTCTTTGCACATGTTATAATAATACTTGATTTTGTCTTCTTGAGCTACCCTTTTAAATCTTCTGTTTAGTTCTTTATCTGCACCATGTCTTCCTTTTACTTTAGCTGCTCGACATTTAAGGACAAGTTTTAGAGTCTCTTTTGTCATATAATCTTTCTTTCTTTCTCTCTCTCTTTCTTTCTTTCTTTCTTTCTTTCTCTCTTTCTTTCTTTCTTGCTCTCTTTCTTTCTTTCTTGCAGTACTGGAGGTTGAATCTAGGGCTTCTCATTCACATGCTTTGGAAGTGCTATACCACTGAGCTGCACCCCCAGCTCATTTTTTTACTTTTGAGACAGGGTTTCACTAAATTACACAGATTGCCTCTGGTCTCAAACTTGTGATCCTCTTGTCTCTGCCTCCCAAGGCGCTGAGGTAACAGGTGTCTGCCACTGTGCTTGGCTTAGTCTTTTCTTTTCTTTTTTCCTGTCTTTTAATAACCTTTTATTTTCCTCATGAATGATGTCTTCCATGTTACACCACAACTCGTCTGGTCTTCGATCATTAGTGTCTAAATGCATCCAATCTCTTCTTGAGGTGGTATCTGAACTCATGTGGGAGGTACTCAAGGTCATACCTTGGCTCTTGTACACTTGTTCTAATTTTCTCCAATTTCAGCTTGAAGCTGCGTATGAGCAGGTGATGGTCTGATCCACAATCAGCACCTAGGCTTGTTCTGACTTTTGATATTGAGCTTTTCCATCATCTCAGCAAATGTAGTCAATTTGTTTCCTCTGTGTTCCTTCTGGTGACTTCCAAGTGTATAGTTCCTGTTTATGTTGCTGAAAAAAATGTATTTACAGTGAAAAGGTCATTGATCTGTAAATTCTGTCACGCAATCTCCAGCATCATTTCTGTGACCAAGGCCATATTTCTAACTACTGACCCTTCTTTGTTTCCAAATTCTGCATTTTAGTCACCAGTAATTATCAATACATCCCGACTGCATGTTCAATCAGTTTCAGGTTGCAGAATCTGGTAAAAATTTTCCTTATTTTCATTGTGGTCTTAGCTGTGGGTACGTAAGTTTGAATAGTAATCATATTAACTGGCCTTCCTTGTAGACACAGCATTGTACTTCAGGACAGGTCTTGAGGTGTCTTTTTTGATGATGAATGCAACTCCATTTCTCTTTAATCTGTCATTCCTGGCATAGTAGACCATATCATTAGATGATTCAAAATGGTCCATACCAGCCCATTTTAGCTCACTGATGCCTAGAATGTTGATGTTTATGTGCTCCATTTCCCTTTGGCAATTTCTAATTTTCCTAGATTCATACAATCCATGTTCCAATTACTAATGGATGTTTATAGTTGTTCCTTCTCATTTTGAGCCATGCCACATCAACAAATCAAGATCCCCAGGGCTTAACTCCATTGCTTTCATTAAGGTAGACTCTACTTTGAGGAGGCAACTCTTCCCCAGTTATCTTTTGAGTGCCTTCCAGGCTGGGGGCTGATTTTCTAGCACAGTATCTGACAGTGTTTCTCTGCTATTCATAGGATTTTCAATGGTTAATTGTTTCAGTAGTGGATTAGCCATGTCCTTTTCCCTAGTCTTTCTTAGTCTGGAAGCTCAGCTGAAACCTGTCCACCATGGGTGATCTTGCTGGTATCTGTAACACCAGTAGCATAGCTTTCAGCATCTTAAGAACACGCAAGCCCCCACGTATGGCAAACTGACAGACACGTGGGAGAAATCAATGCATAGGTTGTCTGATTTAAACTGTTTTTATGCGTTTGATTAAGCTGATTCACAATGACATATTTTCTAACATGATGACAAAGTCAATTAGCAAATATATAAGTAAGACTATTCATAAATGAAAAGCGCCCATACATTGCTTTTTGAAGTGTTTCTAACCAGCTTTGGTATCAATAAAGCACTAGTCATTTATCATTGGTAGAGTTCTCTCTCTCCTCTCTGTCTCTGCCTCTCTCTCCTCCCTGGAACTGACTTGGGACTTTTTGAAGACAGGAAGTCTGTACTCTTTGAAAGTTTGGAGTGACTCTCCTGTGAAGCATTGTACGCCTGATTTTTGTTGTTGTTGTTGCTGTCATTGTTGTTTTTTCCTCTTGGGAGAAGTTTTAATTACCATTGCAAATTTCAAATTGAAATTTTCTTTTTTTCTTGTTCCAATTTGGAATACCATGCTTTTCCAAGAATTTATCCATTTTACCTATGTTTTCAAATTTCTATGTGTATTTTAAGAAATTGTCTGCTGTTCATGTGGTTATTTCCTGTCTCACAGTCTGTGTTTTGTAAATTTGCACCTTCCTCTCTTTTTCATGATTAGATTTTCCAGAGTCTTATATTTTATTTATCTTTTAAAGAAACAGCTCCTGATTTTGTTAATCCTCTCTATTTTGTTGATTTGTGCTTCTCTATTTTACTTCTTGGGCTGGGGTTTAGCTCAGTTGGTAGAGTGCTGCTCCATGCATTCTTTTTTTTTTTTTTTTTGTGGTACTGGGAGTTGAACCCAGGGCCTTGCGCCTGCATGCTCTGCAAGTCCTGGACCTCTGAGTTGCACCCCCAGTCCTTTTTTTTTTTTTTTTTTTTTTTTTTTTTTTTTTTTTTTTTTTTTTTTTTTTTTTTTTACTTTTTGAGACAAAGTCTCACTAAGTTATGCAAACTGCCTCTGGTCTTGAACTATTGACCCTCCTGCCTCTGCCTCCTGAGCTGCTGGGATGATAGGTATGTGCCACCATGCCTGGCTCTGCTCCATACATTCTGAGGACCTGGGTTCGATTCCCCAGCGCCACAAAACTAGAAGGATGTGGCAGTCCACTCCCCAAATAATCAGCCATTGAAAACCATATGAGGGTTGCTATGAGTTGGACTCTACTTGATGCCACCTAACAACAACAACAACATTGTAGTTCCTATTTTATTATTTCTTTGGGTTGCTTCTGCTTCTCTTTTAGTTTTGATCTTGAATTGAATGCTTCATTATTTTTTCATTTTTCTTATTTTCTGATAAAAGTATGCAGACATGCAGCCACGACTGTGGCGTGGCTCCATTATTTCGTAATTCCCTTACACTTTCCTCTTCCCCCCGATGTCTTTTTAGCAGAATGGTGTTTTCGTTTCTGCATGTGTGGTGCTCTATTTGTTTTTAATTGTCTCTTGTTATCAGTTTCTAATTGTGTTGTCGTGTGCTCAGGGAATTTGCTACGCCTGGGTGGACCGCCAGCATCGTGTGGTGGCTGTGACCTTGTACGTCACCCATGCTTGTGAAAACTCCCTCCACATGTGCATTTTGCTGTAGGATTTTTATTAATCTTGTCATTCAAATTTTACATGCATTTATGCTTCTTTCTTTTCACCTTGTTTGTTTTCCCTCAGATCTACCAGTTTTTAAGAGGGCTTTGTTAGGATCGAGAGCAATAAATTTTGTTTCCATTTTCCCTCATAATCTTGCCAGGTGCACTTTACATATTGCAAGGCGATACTTTCAAGGCACGCGTCTTCACACACTCCCTCCTCCTGATGTGGGACGGGGCTCTGCCAGCACACAACCCCCCTCTCAAGCCTTAAGATGCTTTTTACCATAAAACCCACTCAGTTCAATAATGAAAAATGGTAACCTGTATTTGGAAAAAACTTCTTATTGGAGAAATCTTTGTAAATTATCCATAGACACACATTTAATGATTTTGTTCATTAATTTGTGTGAATTTCCACTTTTTTGTTTATCTCTCGTTGTTGTTCCTGTTGTTAGGTGCCATTGAGTCGGTATCCAACTCATAGCGACCCTCAGGGTTTTCAATGGCTGACTGTTTCGGGATTACCTTGGGAGTGGATTGCCATGTCCTTCTCCCATTTTTGCAGTGCTGGGAATTGAACTCGTGACCTCAGAGACTGCAGCGCAGCATTCTACCAACTGAACTAAATCCCAGCCCTTGTCTCTCATTACAAACCAATATATCAACATTCTGGACTTGAGCTCTGGCCTGGAGGTTCTGCTGTCTGTGTGCGGAGGGCTGGAGCTCATCTGTCCTCTGCCTGTGCCACGTGACATGGGTCTCTTTTTTAGCATCGTCCTTCCTTCTTTCCTTCCTTCCTTCCTTCCTGTTCGCCTCTCCCCTTCTCCTCCTGCTTCCCCTCCTCCTCCTCCCTTTCTCCTCTCTCTCTGTGATTTCTGCTTGTTTTCCTTCTCTGAATGGTGACATAGATATGCAGAGAGGGACACAAGCCTGCATGCAGGTGGATAAATAAGCCAGCAGAGATTCCAGGCCATGAAGTAGAACATGACCAGCAGGTGGGGCCCCTCCCGGCCACTCTGCAATCGGAGCCCCTGTGGTCCCCTCTGAGTAATGGCTGCCTTGACTTTGAGACTTGTTTTCTCACTGCATCATGGTTTTCCTGGCGGTTGTTCAGCCCTGTCTATGCTGTCTGCATGGAGGAAGCCATGATGAATTCACCAGGGCCCTGCATCTGGGTTCTGTCTGCTCAGAGCTGGGTTGGAGCAGCCTCCGAGCTACCGGACTTATCTGGACGCTGCTCATTTCTACCCAGCTAGCAGTTCACTGGGGCTGGGATTGAGCTCAGTGGGTAGAGTGCTGCTCTGCAGTCTCTGAGGTCTTGGGTTTGATTCCCAGCATCACAAAAATGGGAGAAGGACGTGGCAACCCACTCCCAAGGCAATCCCAAAACAATCTGCCATTGAAAACCCTATGAGGGTCGCTATGAGTCGGACATGACTTGATAGCACCTAACAACAACAACACTAGTTCATTGCACAGCTGCCCTGCAGCCTACCTCCTATTGCCCCACTGAGGGACGCTGGTTCGTTGCCAGTTTTGGGTGCTCACAGCCCAGGTGCTAT
Organism: Pedetes capensis; assembly: GCA_007922755.1. NCBI lineage: Eukaryota > Metazoa > Chordata > Mammalia > Rodentia > Pedetidae > Pedetes > Pedetes capensis. The sequence continues at coordinate 73,953 of VMDO01001413.1, forward strand.
GACCAGTCCCCTGCCTGCGCCTCAGTGGACAAGTCAGTGAGAAGTTCCAGGGTTTGCCCTTCACAGCAGAACTGGTGAGTTACAGTTACTCTATGTCGGGCACGCACCTCCCGGTCCAGCCCAGATGTTTGGACGGGCAGCGGTGCCACTCACACAGGTACTAAACACAATTCACTCGGGACCCTAGGGTGAGGGGCATGGACTCCTGCAGCCCTCTGGACCCTGGAGGAGATGGGAGAAAGGAAAAGCCTCAGGCACTTTTGCCTTCCAGGCCCAAACACCTGTGTTGGTGGTCTTGGTGGTCACGAGGAGACAGTTCTTGCTTTGTCGGTGATCAGACGGATTTAGACACCTGCACACAACCAGATAATGTCTAAAGCACCCGAAGTTGACATTCTAGTGGCACCCCCAACACAGCAGCTGTTATCATTCCTGCACACTGATGCTGATCTTTCTGGAAGCTCATAAAAGGATCGACCAGCTTAGGAATACATTTTTATTCACTTAGTTACTTATCAGGTTCCAGGGTATGGGGTGGCATGAGGCGTCACTGTGCACCCCTGACTGCTCTGCTAGCCATGCTAATCCCCCCTAAGCATCTCTTCCTGTTTTGTCCACTTCTGGAGGGCAGTTTGTCTCTGTTGATCTGTATGAGTTTTGCTGTTAAGTGTGTTTTGGATCCGAGCTACAGGTTTTGGTTATAGATGTTGCCAAGATCTCTCCCTTCTCCATGTTCTGTTACTCATTTACAGTGGCTTTTGAGGAACATATGCTCCTAATCTCAGTATAGTCATATTCACCAATATTTTCATGCCTGAGAAAATCTTATCTTAGCAGTAAATAATATACTAGTTTGATATAACAGTCCCGGGTATAATTTTTCCCTTAAGAATTAAAAATTATTATTACACCAATCCCTTGCAGTAGTGCTGTGAGCCAGCTTGACTCTTATTCATATTTATTGGCATGATTTCTTTTCTGAAAGCTTTTAGATTTTATCTTTGATGCTTTAACATTTAGTTTGTTTTTGTCTAGATATTTTTCCCCCTTACTGGATTTTTTCAGGTTTCTGTGAGTCCATTAAGTTCAAGGTCTTGCATTTTCTCTATTTCTTGCTAATTCTTGGTCATCTATTTTAAAATTCCTTCTCCTCTCTGTTTAATTTGTGTGTAACTTGGGCACTCTTGCTTGTGCGCTTGGCCTTTCTATTTTCCATGTTTTTCCCCATTCCTCATTCTTCTTCCTCCCTCATTCTTGCTAGGGCAGACCCCTAAGCTATCCTTGCAGACCTGGTTTGTTCTCACCTATATCCAGATTTCAGTACAAACTGCTGTACTTTTCACATTGAGAGCCTCCAGTTCCTTCCTCTTGATAACTTTGAGCTTTATGTCTTCAATGTCTTTTGTGTTATCTTTTATAATATTTATCACTACAGCATGTGAAATTGTTTTTTACTTCAGCCCCAAATATCATTATTTTGCATTGTGAATTCACACTCCTTGAGGATATTAGCTGCCTTGGCTGGTGCTGTGTCCCTGGGGGTGTGGTGGGTACCTGCGCTGGCTGGTGGTCATCCCCATGTATTAGCAGTGGACAGGAGGGACCCCTATTGTCTCTTTAGGGCTCCTTCTCCTAAAAATGTTTTCAATCTTGGTTTTGATCATCTAATACTTTGTGTCTGCAGGGGAGCTGGGAGATGATCCCTTAGGGTGGGCTGGTGCTCCAGTGTCTGTGGCTCACTGCTGGGGTCTCTACGGGGACCCCAAGGGATAGTTGCTGCTGCTGCTGCTTCTCCTTCTGCTGCTGCTGCTGCTTCTTCATCATCTTCTTCTTCTCTTCTTCTTTTTCTTCTTCTTCTCCTTTTCCTTCTTCTTCTTCTTCTTCAGTGCCTCAGTTTTCCCTGTAATTATTCCTTAAAGACATACTATCATTAATAAAAGGCCTGCAACCATGGCCCTGTGGCATCCGATCCCATCAGATCTCAGAAGCTAAGCAGGGTCAGGCCTGGTTAGTACCTGGATGGGAGACCGCCTGGGAACACCAGAAGCTGTAGGCTTAGGAGAAGGACCTGGCAACCCCCTCCCAAAAATCAATCTGCCACTGAAAACCCTATGAACGGCAGAGAAGCACTGACAATAGTGTTTCCCCTGTTGTACAGAGGGTCACTATGAGTCGGATACCGACTCAATGGCACCTAACAACAACAACAAATCATTAATAAACCTATTCTGTACTCTACTATAATTTTGGTGGGGCTGGGGTGTAGCTCAGTTGGTAGAGGGCTAGTCTGCACTCTCTGAGGACCTGGGTTAGATCCCCAGCTCTGCAAAAATGGGAGAACGTGGCAATCCACTCTCGAAGCAATCCTAGAACAATCAGCCATTGAAAACCCTATGAGGGTTGCTGTGAGTTGAACCCAACTTGATAGCACCTAACAATAACAACAATTTCTGCATCAGGTATAAACTCTTTTACATCCTGAACACAAGGACTGATGTTTTGCTGCACTCCGGACCCAGCTGCCCGTGGTCTCGGAGTCTCCTCAATGACACTTGGGCCCAGTGAGCCAGAGCTCATGGTTGCCTCCCAGCTGGAGAAGGCCTGCAGCCTCGGCTGCCCTCAGGCCTGAGATGGCCTCCACCGTGCCAGGACAACAGCCTCTTCTGGAAGTGCCCTGGCCTTTGTGGTCTCTGCTACCTCCAGAGGCCCGTGCTCGGCTCAAGGTGAGGCCGATGAGCATGCGATGCTGGCCCAAAGTTCTGCCCTGACTCCACCTGGAGCCATCTGCAAGGCTGCTGGTGTTGTGGCTACAGGAGGGGCCCTGCACCCTGGGAGCACAGGGGGCATTTGTGTTTCTCCTACACGCTACCCCCTCTCTGAGAGGTAAAGCAAATAGAGGCCCAGGGAGGATGGGTCGTGTGTTGATTCATTTCCCTTTAAATTCCTGTGGCTGTGAAGGTAGGGGTTTATTTTAAAATTGAGATTGAAGTCGGGCACAGTGGTGCAGGCCTGCAATCCCAGCGGCTCGGGAGGCGGAGGCAGGAGGATCGCAAATTCGAGACCAGAGGCAGTCTGCATAACTTAGTGAGACCCTCTCTCAAAAAGAAAAAAAATGGGCTGGGGGCACAGCTCAGTGATCCAGCACCTGCAGAGCATGCAGGCGTGAGGCCCTAGGTTCAACCCCCAGTATTGGAAAAAAAAAAAAATTGAGATTGAGCTTACGGTGCTGCAGGCCCTGCCTGGGTGTCTGCGGCCTCCTCTCCCATGCTGCTCCCTTCCTGACCACAGTTTCCTCCACCCGCTGGCCCACGGGGGCCTGGCTCCGGCCACCACTCCCAAGGCACTGCCTTTGAGGGGCTGAAAACCCAGCAGACCTTCCCTACGTGGACATCACCCAGGGGCTCCTTCTCAGACCCTGCATGGTACAGGGTACGTGGGCCTCCCAGGTGTGGCCTCGCTGCAGATGCGCAGCCTCACCTCCATTGCTGCCCTGGGGAGAAATGTCAGGGCCCTTGCCAGGGCCGGGCCTTGCTCCAGGACAGGCAGGGCGTGGTGGGAAGGTGGCTGGAGGCTGCGCAGATCCTGGGATTCCACACCTTGGCTCTTCCCACTGTGCTGTGCCACGGAAACCCTAGCATTTGATTCCAGAACCATCTGAGAGACAACTGTGATTGTGAATGGCTGCTGGAGACCCCAAGTGGGGCCTCTGGCTCTCCCCAGGAAGCTCAGATTCTGGGCCCTCCAGCCTATGGTGGCCCTGCCCAGCCCAGCTCCTGCCCTGTGCCTGGCCCTCCTGTGCCCGCCTCCACCTGCCAGATAGAGCCCCGGGGCACACTCATTTCCCACTATCCATGCCGTCTGCCACAGGCAGTATTCTGAAAATTACAGTGAAAAGAAATTACTCCAAAAAATGAAATCAAAAGGCATACAAAATAGACACTACTTTTTGTTATTAATTTAAACAGACATAAAATTACTCTGTCCATTTTCCATAAACATTGCCAAATGCTCACTCTTGATTTGTGTTCATATCTCATCATAGGCTGCGAGAAACAGTCTGGATTTGTACGTGGTCCCCAGGCCATGTGGGAGGAGGGCCAGTGTGAGTCCTTTGAAACCCCTCATGCTGTAGCCTCCGAAGAGAACCTTGGCCACCTCCACATGCCATGGGTACCCTGACCTCTCTGCTTCCAGACTGTGTGGGAGCCTCCGCTCGGAACAACTCCCTGGCCCTGTGCCCAGTCGGGTGCCCTCCCTTCCTGATTTGTCTGACTCTCACTGGGCCTCTTCCAGACACAGTGCAAGAGTTTTTCATGGATTCTTATGTAAGTGGCTCTGTGAAGGAATGCAGAAATGTTTCAGTGCCCCAGAGGAGGGTCACAGGCTTCTGGCTGAGACTTGCCTCTTGGGCATAGATCTTGTGGCTGCAAAATGTTCCCTCTCTTGTTATCTAGGGAGGTACACAGTATTGGCTCCATAGGACTATGGGATGGTTTGCTAGGAAAGGTGGCACACTTTGCTCACCGACCAGAAATATTCTCTTGCTTTCTGGGCCCATTGATGAGAAGTATTAATGAGACGTCCCTTAGCAAACATCAGGTATGGTATTAAAACAGTTTGTAAAACTGCAAGCCATGTATTGGAAAAGTTAGAACCACAGAAGACATAATAAAAGACCCAAACTAAACATCCAGAGATGAAAACTACAATGTGTGAAATGAAAAATACACTAGATGGGGTGAGTAGCAGATTAGACATTGCAGAAGAAAATATTAGTCAGCTCGAAGGGGTGTGTGTGTGTGTATATATGATCCCAAAGTATAGAAACTTGAAGGTATGTATATATATATTACCAAACTACAGAAATGATCCACAATGAATCACTGAGAGAAAAGAGTAACCTTTGGTACGCTTTTCACTGTTGAGTAGTATTCTACTTTGTACATAGATAGGATTTATTTTTTTAACTTTTTATCCAAATTTTTGTGTTAGTAATTTTTAATGTACAACTTAATGAGTATAATTATGGTGTTATTATACATCCATTTCTTTGCACGTTCTTCATGTTTGTCCATCTAACAGCTAGTGAATTTTTGGGTGGTTTCAAGCTTGTAGCCTTACAAATAAAGCAGCAGTGAATATATGAATACAAGTCTCTGTATAGAAATATTTTGTCTTTTGTCTTGGGTAGGTGCAGAGGTTTGGAACTGCTGGGTTTATGCTAAGCTTATGTTTAACTTTTTAAGGAATTGCTAGCATTATTTCCAAAGCTTTTGTGCCTTTGTGCTCCTGGTCCAGTCCTACGTGAGGGTTCCAGTTTCTCCCTCGTCACCAACACCTACTGTTGTCTATTTTTATGACAAGAGTCATTCTAGATGACAGGAAGTGGTATCTCCCTGGGGTCTTAATTTGCATTTTTAAGATGTCCAGTAATTGGGAGCGTCTTTTCCTGAGCTTAACCATGTGAGTATCTTCATTAGTGAAGCATCCGTTCAAACGCTTACTCCTCTCTAGGATTGTTTTTTTCTCCTCTTCTTATTTTTGAGTTGTAATAGTTCTTTATATAGTGTGGATATGAGTCCATTACCCCACATGTAATTCATATATATTTTTCTCAATCTTTGGTTTGTCTTTTATCTTCTTAATGTTTCTTTTTGAACACCATAAAGTTTTAAATTTTGATACTTTCTAATTTATCAATTTTTTTATGGACCATTCTTTTGGTGTCTGTTTATGAAACCCTGACCCCAACAAAAATCATAAAGATTTTCTCCTATGCTTTTCTATGGGAGTTTTAGAGTTATGATTACATTTAGGTCTGTGATACATTTTGAGTTAATTTTTGCATATGGTATGAAGTGAAGGTCCCACTCCCTCCTCTTCTTCCTTCTTTTCTTTTTCTTGTTCCTCCTTCTCCTATTTCTTCTCCTCCTCCACCCTTCATCTTTCTCCTCCTTCTTCTTCTTCATACAGATATCCTATTTTTTCAATAGCATTTATCAAAGACTCTATCCCTTCTCTATATAATTGTTTTGGTACAATCAATAGGTTATAAATATCAGCATTCCTTTCTAGACTTTCAATTCTGTTTCATTGATCTATATGTGTATTCTGATGGCAATACCACATATTCTTGATGATTTTAGCTTTACAGTAAGTTTTGAAATTGGAAAACGCAAGTCCTCTAACTTTGTTTTTCTTTCTCAAAGTTACTTTGGTTAGTCTATGAACTTTGCATTTGCATTTACATAGTAAGTTGAATACATCACAACACCAAAAAAAGAAGAAAAAAAGCCTGCTGGTATTTTGTTTTTATTTGCAGCAGATCTAGGTCTCGATTTAAGGGACAGTCACTACCCTGACAAGGTTGAGTCTTCTGATCCATGAACATGGAATGTCTTTTTATTTATTTAGATCTTTATCTCACCAGCAGTGTGTTATAATTTTCAGTGCATAATTTCTAGCATTTTTACTAAATGTATTCATACGTATTTCATGATTTTTGATGCCTTTTTAAGTAGAACTGTTTTTAAATTTCATTTTCAGTTAGCTCATTGTTCATATGTAGAAACACAATTGCACATGGAAATTGTATCTTGTGACCTTGCTGGATCTGTTTATTTTCTCTGGTTTCTAATGTTCCTTAGGATTTTCTATATATAGGATCATATTACCCATAAATAATACATATAACAATAATTGACAGAGTTAAAGGGAGAAATGAATATTTTCATAATTATTTTGCATATATAAACACTTATCGATCAGTATGATGGGACATAGCTACACAATTGGTAAGGATACAGAGGATTAAAATCCCTTCATAAAAAAATCTGATCTAATGGACATTTCTAAAACACCGCATTCAATGTATACATTCTTTTCTGGTGCATATGGAAAGTTCACCATGATAAAATACTTATATACTATGGCATAAAACAAGAAAATTTTGTAGGACTGAAATTGTAAACAATACCTCCCCTATATACAATAAAATGTAACGGAGGAGGAGGGAACACTTTAAAAATGATTTTATTACAGCAGCAAACACTAAAAAGACTCTACAATTAAATTAGAAGTTAATTAGAAAGTAACCAAATAGTTGGTAATTAAGGTACACACTTGTAAATAACCCACAATTCAAAGAAGAAATCACAATGAAAATTAGAAAATATTTTAACTTAATGAAAGGAAAGCAAAACATATCGAAATATATGAGGTGAAGTCTAAACAATGCTTAGAAAGAAATTTATAAATTTAAGTGCATAATTAGGAGGGAAGACAGTTTTAAAGTTAACAATGTACCTTAAAAGGCAAGATGAGGAAGAATAAGTTAATGTCAAAGAAAGCAGAACAATAAAAATAATAAAGGTTAGAGGAGAATTAAATGATATACAAAACCTGCAATTAAGAATTTAACAGAGGCTAGGTATGATGGCTCATGCCTGCAATCCTAGGGACATGGGAGGTGGAGGCAGGAGGATCACAAGTCCAAGGTCAGAGGCAGCCTGCGTGACTCAGCAAGACCCTGTCTCAAGATAAAAAGTAAAAACTGGTGCTGGAGGTGCTGCTCAGTGGTAGAGCATTTGCAAAGTATGTGCAAGGTCCCTCAGCACCACACACACACAAAGAACTTAACAAAGTGAAAAATGTTCTTTGAAAAGGCTAACAAATTTTCCAAGACCTTACCATGACAGGTAGTAGAGGGTGTGCATGCAGACACACACACACACACACACACACACACACACACACACACACACACACTGGGGTAGGGAAGGGAAATGCTGCAAATGATCAATACCAGATGAAAGAGGGCTTATTTAAAGGATCTACAGACATGAAATGGATAATAAGTGAATATTATGAGAAGCTTTGTGACAAGAATTTTTACTACTTAGGTAACTGGAAAAATTCTTTGAGAAAAACATAACTTACTAAAGTGAGAAGAAATAGAAAACTTGACCATCCCTATATATTGTTACACTGAACGGATAATTAAATACCTTTTTATGATACAAACTCTAGGCCCAGGTACCTTGACTGATTAATTTAAAATTAAAGTAGGAAGTACAATCAATCCTAAAGATTCCATTTCAAAAAATAGAGAAAAAGGAATATTCATTTCTAAGTCATTTCATGGTGTAAGCATAAACCCGATACTAAATTAAAGCCCAACAAAAACATTATAAAAAGATAAGTTATAGAGCGCTATCCCTTATCAGTGTAGACATGAAAATGCTAAGCAAGACATTAGTACATTCAGTGATATGTAAAAGTATAATATGCACTACTAAGTGGGCTTTATCCTAGAAATGCAATACTTGTTTAACATTTTGGAATAAATTGGTGTAATTCATCATACGAATAATAAAGGGTATATGTGAAAAACTTACAGCCAACATTATGGAATGGTGAAATGCTGAATGCTTTTACCTGAAGAGCAGGAATAAGAAAAAATAGCATGCTTTGGTCATTTTTATGTAACATTATGCTGGAATTCTAGTTAAAGTAAGAAAGCAAGAAGCATATAAATTGTAGAAATATTTGACACAATAAAATAAAACTTTACATGTCCACAGATGGCAATATTGTCTTCATAGAAAATTCTTAAGCAATCTAAAAGAGCAACAACAACAACAAAAAACTAATGAGTTACTAAGTAAATTTAGCATTGCCACAGGAAAGAGATCAATATAAAATTCCTGTTTCCTACATAATAACAAAAAGCAATTATAAAAACATTTAAATATTTAATTTATGAAATTACTTAAAATAAGTAAAATACTTAATAACTTTTACAAATGCCATATGTGACCATTTTTTATTTGAGAAATATAAATATGGCCTATAGTATAAAGAACAGCTGTGTAAATGGAGAGATATACCATGTTCATAGATTGGGACAATCAATATGAGATTAACATATTAAATTCTCCACAAAATGATTTATAGATTAAAAGCAATTCCATTCAAAACTCCAACTTGTTTTTAGTTAATAGTAACAAGTTGAGTCCAAAATTCATATTAGCATGCAATGAAGTACTTAAAACAAGTTGGAGGATTTGTAACTGATATCAATTCTTACTAGAAAGTTGTAATAAGTATGACAATGTGTTGTTGGCATACATTTAGGCACATAGATCAATGGAAACTGTATCAGAGTCCAGAATGACCTAGACCTATAAAGATAATTAAGTTTGACAAAGATGTCAAGGCAATTCATTACAGAAGGGAAAATCTTTTTAAGAAATAGTGCCCCAACTGTTGGATATCCATTTAGGAAAAAACAAAACAAAACAAAACAAAAAAACCTGCTATTCCATACCTTCCCCCAAAATTAATTGGGATTATACTCTTACATGTAAAATCTACAACTATAAAGCTTTTAGAAGAAAATCAAAGAAACTAATTGCAGCCCTGAGTTAGGCAAAGGGCTCTTGCAGGATACAAAAAGCAATAACCATAAAAGGAAATAAATTTACAATTTGAGCTTCCTTGAAATTAAAAACTTCTCATTGAAAGCTACCATTAAGAAAATGAAAAGGCAAACCATAGACTGGGAGAATGTATTGGCAATACCATATGGCAGTGTGATACAAATATTCCTCCTAAGACAAATGACTTATTTTGGAGACCATTTAGGGATAGCCCATAAGTCAGTTTCAGCAGGTCAGGCAAGTGTATAACAAATGATAAATGGTTTGAGTAGCTGGTCCACAGAAAGAGATATATGATCCATAAGTAGGTGAAAGGGGTTAAAAACTTGAGCAATTAAGGATATACAGATTAAAACCACAATGAAATACCATCTCATATCCGGATGAATGACTGATTAACGGCATCAAATGTTGGCTAAAATCCCCCTATGTTACTAGTGGAAGTGAAAAAGGATACCAACCTTTCAGATAGATGTTGGTCAGATTTTTTTAAAATGAATATTAATATATCATACCTATCCTATGATTGCTGGGATTTAGCTCAGTTGGCAGAGCACTCTGCTGCAGTCTCTGAGGTCCCAAGGTCAATTCCCATCACCACAAAAATGGGAAAAAGACCTGGCAATCCACTCCCAAGGCAATCCCGAAACAGTCGGACATTGGAAACCCTATGAGGGTCGGTATGAGTTGGATACCAACTCGACAGCACCTAACAACAACAACAACATTCTACGATTCCTCCTCCCAGAGGAATAAAAACACACTTTCTCGGGAAATTTGTAAAGGACTACTTATACAAGCTTTATTTGTTGTTGTTGTTGTTGTTGTAGCCCCAAATTGCAAACAACTTAAATACCTATTATGTGGAGGTGAATATACATTTTGTAGAATATTATTTAAATAACTACAATAAATTGCTGACACATAGAACAACATGGAGGAGTAAAAGAAACCAGACTCCAAAGAGCATGTATTGCCTGATTACCCATACTCAACTATCGAGGGTAGGTGAAACTAATCAGTGAGGATGGAATGTGGCCCTTGGAGCGAAGATTGCCTGTGTGAATGTGGAGTCTTGATGGGTACACTAGGCAACTTCCTAAGGAGAAAAAATGCTCCAAATCTCGACAGGTGTGTATATGTCAAAGTCTATCCAATGGTACACTAAACATCTCTGCATTTCATAGAGTACATTCCCCCCCCCAAATATTTGAAAAAAAAAAAGAAATTTGAGTAGTCTGACATAATTTATTCATAGGAAGCCTACAATATTTTTCAGTTTTCATAATGAATTTTCCTTTGAGACTGTGGGCCACACAAACCATGGCCCTGTCTCCAGTCCCAACAGGATCCTCAATATTCTAAAGACCGCAAATAAAGAGGACTTGGGCATCTTCAGTCCTCCCCACCACACTCCTCTGAGGGTTACTTGTGGTGTAAGGATGGCCACCCTTCTGGGCTCTTTCCCCAGTGGATCCCCAATCCTCTAGTGGCCCACACTTCAATCCAAGCTGCCCTTGCTGCTCCGGGAACCAGAGAAAGTCCAATAAAAATACTTGATTTTCTTTCAAGTGTTTGAGGTAGAGTCAGTGGCTTCTCACTTGAGAACAGTGCTGAAGTTTCTATAAAATGCAATGCCATTCTTCTCTACACAGCAAAGCGGGGGTCTCTATGGCCCCTCTCCTGCCTCTACCTGAGCTGTTGTGATCTCACTCCAGGTCTTGTTCTCATGAAAGAGTTTTCATGGGAGACTCTGCATGCTGAGTTTTCTAACATTAGTATTGGGAAACCAGAATCAGCCAACAATGCTCTTTTTGCAGGAGTGTAAACTATCATATAAAGGTATAAATATTAAGTCATTTTATCATAAATTGACTGAAAAAACCCCACATACTTGTAATTATTTCTTCCATTAATTCTTTCCAATTTATTACAGTTTCCTCTTGCTCCTTTATTTCCATGGAAACCTGGAAAGTGGACCGCTTGACTATTCTCCTGGGGAGCCATAGCTGACTTGGGGCTCCAGGCAGTGCCCTGGATGCACCCCATTTGAACACCATGCTCCCAGCCACGGGCTAAGCAGGGTGGGATGATGCTTATTCTGGTCCACTTCTATAGGACAGGGGACTCATCTGCTGGGCAACTTTGGTGTTAAGGCTCTCTACCAGCCTGGCCAAGCTTTCCCAGGATTATGTTACAGTCTGAGGCCATTTCTGCCGTCCCTCCTTCTTCCTGTCGGTGCAGATGGGCAGGTGTGGGACCTCCAGCATGGTCTCACTGCTCTTGTTTTCTGCTCCCGCCCTTTGTCCCTCTGAGGCATTTTCTTAAGAAGCCCCCTGCATGTCAAGTCCCACCCCAGAGTCTGGGTCTCAGCAATGGCGGACTGACACATTCCTCCATAGTTGCGTCCTCCTTTCCTTCTACCGCTTCATCTTCCTTTTCTCTCTCCTCTCGCTGCCTCGAGTTCCTCCTCCTCTGGCTTCTCTCCTGCCTGGCTTTCTTTTGTCTTCCTCCGAATTTGGCTGTGTTTGACCTCAACCTGCCTGTCTGTGGAATTTGCTTTCCAGAGCATTGGAAATCAAACTGTCCATGGGGTGGAACATGGCCTATCTGATTATGGAGTAGAGTCGACAACGAACTCTTCTAGCCGGGATCAATAAACACGAGTTTAATTAGGATCCCAGTGACCGTGAAGATATGAAGAGGTAAAGGAGGTTAACTAGAGATGAGAAACACCCAAGTGGGCCTCATGGAGCAGGAGTTTGGCCCAGGGCAGGAAATACCCAGGGAAAGGAAGCTGCTTGGGAGAGCAGGTTGGCTCAAGATGCATTGCATTGGCTGTGTGCTGTATTAGTTGCTTTTGCATGGCTAGGATGAAATACTGACAGGAACAACTTAAGGGAGGAGGGATTTATTTGGGCTCATGGTTTCAACCCATCATGGCAGGAAAGGCACAGAAGAACAGATCCTGATCATGGCAGGGAGGAAGCAGCGACCACGAGAGGACAACATCTCCCCATGGACCTGCACCTGGTGGCCTACTTCCTCTGGCCAGTTCCTATAACCCAAAGTCTCACAGCCTCCCAAAATATTGCCGCCAGCTGAGGACCAGTTGTGGGGGACATTTTGTATTCAAACCGTAGCACACATCAACCAAATAGCTGTCTCATAAAGCTGTGAGCGCCTCATTAGCAGAAGTCACATTTGGAGCTGGCCACGGGTTTTAAATAGAACACACACTTAATCATAAATTTTAGGAGGAAAATCTAAGCTCCAAGGCCTCCAATCAGGACTGTGCTTGCTTTCTCTGTCATCTGCTGGAGATGCAAGTCCACAGCCACTAAGAACAGTTGGGCGTTTTCACTCGCATTTACATTATAAATCAGAAGGTGGTTTTGGCGAAATATTTTTGCACAAGTTGTTCCAAGTATGGAAACAAAGACAACAAACAACAGTCATGATTACAAAAAGCTATCCTTCCTAGGGCTACTGTCTGATGTGAGAAATTCGATGGTTCAAGGTAGTCTTCTATCAGAAATCACAGTACCCATCCGACCAAATGGTGGCATCTTTAACGGGGACAGCATCCATCTGCGGCAGATATGCTGCTATTTGACATCTTTCTAGATGCTCCCCCAGTGCAATAAGACAAGGAAAGAAATAGTATCTAATAAAGAAGAACCCCCATCATTTTTACAGACATTTGTCTATTAAAAATACAAACAAAACAATAGCACAGTGAGGTACATTTTAGCATGAAAAGACTCAGAAATGGAGCTGAGTACCAGATCAACATCAAATGTTTTCTGATACGCAGATGCCCAACTTCTCTCTCTCTCTGTCTCTCTCCTCTCTCTCTCTCTCTCTCTCTCTCTCTCTCTCTCTCTCTCTCACACACACACACACACACACACACACTCACTCACTCCACTCACGATTGCCTCCTAAACTTCCTCCCTTCCATGTCTCCTGTCTCCTCTTCCCTCCCGCAGATCTTTATGCAGGCCCTACTAAGTGCCGGGTCTTCTTTGAGTCCCTGGGGAAGGAGTGTGACCCAGCAGAAAAAGCAAACCCTGCTCATGTGGACTTCTCCCTAGTGGGGGAACCAGACAACTGAATGTGAAGTGTATTCGCTAGTGGTATTCGCTACTGAAGAACTAAAGTAGGAGAAGGAGGCAGCGCTGCGGAGGGGCTGGAGATCAGTGGGGTGCTCGGGCATGCCTGCGGAGAGGCACAGAGGGGCAGAGTGCAGAACCGAGGCAAAGGGCAGACACGAGGGGCTTGCACTGGCAGACGGCAGGGCGCGCACCAGCGGCACTGGGCACCAGAGCCCGTGCAGCTTAGGTGAAGAGCGCAGGGGAGAGAAGGTCACCGAGACCCCTGGATCACAGTGAGTCTGAGTAGAGGGAGGGCTGGGATTAGTCTTGGACAAGCAAGTCTGACCCTGATAGCCTGTCCCCCATGCTCAGAAACTTCCTCCTCTCCATGATAGATGGGCCCCGACTTGTGATTTTTGGATTTCACAGTGGTGTGAAAGCAAGATGCATTCGGCAGACGCCTACCTTGAATTGCGAAGTCTGCTCTTTTCCTGGGCGATACGCGATGCAAGCCTCTCGTCGGGGACCCGCAGCTCCCAGTCAGCCCCGGGCTCCCATGGGAAACAGATGATACCTCCCGGGGCGCTGCACTGCCGAGCGATGATCAGGTGTAGGTTAGGAGTGTTCAGTGCATTTTAGCAAATGGTATTTTCAATTTATGAGGGGTTCATCAGGAAAGAAGCCTTTTGTGTATGAAGGACTGTCTGTATTTCCCTGGAGTCAACTAGTTGAGTCTTCTCCAGTCACTCATGCTGCGTCCCGAGAGTCCTCCTTGGGTACTCTCTTCCTCTGTAGCTACACACCAAACCTGTCACCGAAAGCTTTTGGTGTTATCTTTAACATGTCATCCTAACCTTCTCCCGATTGTCACTGTGCGCCTAGATATAACCAACTCCTTCCCGAGCTCATGCAGGGGCTCCTAATTGGTCTCCTTGCTTCCATTTCTGCCTCTATTTGCAGAAACAGGGGTGCCTTCAAACACAAAATCAAGCCATGGGTTTTGTTTCGCTTTGGTTTTTGAGACAAGCTCTCACTATGTAGTCCAGGTTGGCCTCAAACTCAAAATCCTTCTGCCTCAGCCTTTTGAGCACTCAGACCAGAGACATGTACCACCATGCCCAGCACTTCCCAAGGCCTTCCCATCATAGTTAGAGCAAAACAAAACAAAACAAATGAAATCCTCACTATGGACGTAGAGGGATGCAGGACCTTGTCCTGTGGCCTTTCTGATCCCAGATTATCCAGCTCAGTCCACTTTAGCCACTGGCCATGCTGCTGTTTCTTAAACTCCATGGCACATTTTCTCTTGAAGACCTTCCACTGGCCCTAATCTCTGCACAGAGTGCTCTTTGCTATTCTTTAGGCTCACCTCATTCTCGGCCTTGCTCAAATCCACTTGCTAAGAGGAGACATCCTTTGTTGTTGTTGTTGTTAGGTGTCCTTGAGTTGGTATCTGACTCATAACGACCCTACCTACAACAGGTAAAATACTATTGTCAGTGCTTCTCTGCTGTTCGTAGGATTTTCAATGGTGGATTAATTTTTGGGAGTGGGTTGCCAGGTCTGTGTTCCAAGCCTACAATACCTGGTGCCCCTAGGTGGTCTCCCATCCAAGTACTAACCAAGCCTGACCCTGCTTAGCTTCTGAGATCTGACGGGATCGGATGCCCACAGGGCTAGGGCTGTAGGCCTCCTATAGGGCCTCCTAAATGGATTTCCCTTATCACCATACTTCCAAGTGGCCAAGCTGTTCATAAAGTAATCTAAAGGATCAATGAAATCCTCCCTCAAAATGCAATGAAAGATGTGTTGCTTAAGAAACAGATTTTAAAACTTTTAGGGGAAAAAATTTGCAAAGGAAGAGCATTTAAAATCATTTTTGTTGTTATTGTTTCATTTTGTCTTGGAAAAGCAAAACAGGAGTTGTCATATGAGATATGAAATTGCCATGCAGTGCTGAAGTAATTAAATGGGCATTGCTGTTGGTGCTATAAAAATAATTAATTGAATGAATAAGATGAGTAAAACATCCTCATATAAATATCAGATTTTAGTTATGGTAAGGTTATAAAAGAGGCATTCCAAATTCATGGAGAAAAGGTAAGCTGTTAAATAAATGCCATGGATACAAACACCCAACCATATAAGGAAAGATAATACCGTAAATAACGGGTAGCATCAAATATTAAGAGCCGAATATTAAAACAAAGTATGAAGTATTAGAAGAAAATAAGAGAGATTACTGTGATCATTTGGCATATAAAGAAAAGGTTTTCCAAAAACAAGGTGCAGAGTTTGGAAGCCAGGAGGAAATGATAAATAAGAAACGTGCAAAGATTCGACCTGATTAAAAGGAAAACAAGATCCGTGCATGATGATAAAATATAAACAAAATCAAGAGAACGGTTTCATACTACGAGAACAAGATTCTCCAGGAGGTCAATAGACGAGAGCCGGCAGCACGCGCTGAGAAGGAAGGGCCCATCCGGTGCAGGGAGGGGCCCCACAGTGGGCCGCGTGGTTTTCATCTGAGACATACAAAATCATACCAAGCAGCATGGAAGACCACTCTCACATGCACAGTCGTGGGAGGGAAGAGGAGCACTCAGGAAACGTCTCTGCCAAATAAATCTGCAGTTTTGAATCGTCATTTCCGGTGCCAGCACTGAAGTTGCTGGCATCGTGCTTGCGGGATTCCGGGTTGATGGTGAGCGAATCCCAGCCCACCTCCGCTCCACCACTGCCAGGCTCAGGACTCTGGTTGACTGGAGAGAGATTTTCCGGGAGCCTGTGACACATGCGGTGTTGTCTCTGAGGGGCGGACATTCCCATCCTTCCCAGTGTCCCCCTGAGTCACCGCTATGCTGTTTTTTTCTTTTTCTTTTTCTTTTTCTTTTTCTTTTTCTTTTCTTCCCTCCCTCCCTTCTTTCTTTCTCTCTCTCTCTCTCTCTCTCTCTCTCTCTCTCTCTCTCTCTCTTTCTTTCTTTCTTTCTTTCTTTTGCGGTACTGGGGGTTGAACCCAGGGCCTCACGCCTGCATGCTCTGCAAGTGCTGGACCACTGAGCTGCGTCCACAGCCCATTTTTTTTTTTTTTAACTTTTTGAGACAGGGTCTCGCTGAGGTATACAGACTGCCTCTGGTCTCGAACTTGCGATCCTTCTGCCTCCACCTCCCGAGCCGCTGGGATGACAGGCGTGTGCCACCACGTCTGGCTGCTGTTTGGCTCTCTGACCAGGGCTCCGCTTCAGGGTGGCAGGTGTGCGGTGAGGCCATCAGTTCTACAGGGCAGTTCTGCCATGGAATGCAGTTCTTGGCCAGACCCCAGGCCAGTGCAGAGTGTGTTCCATGACCCGTGAGAGCTCATGTGGCAGGGTGGACGTATCCAGACAGGCGGGGCTCCTTCATGTCATCGGCCCGCCACTAGGTGGCCAGCTGGTGGAGCGTTGTCCCACAGAGCCCAGCGTGGTCTCTCCCATGCGGAGTGGGCGCTCAGCAGAGGCTCTGCCAGGGCAGCCTCAGGTGAGCCCATGCGCTGCCTCCCCTCTGCCACCATCACCACTGTGTCCATGGCGCACAACGCAAGCCCTGGGGTGGCTGGCTGAGAGACACGGCCTGTGTCCTCTGGTCCACCTGAGCTTCCAGATTCTCTTCCAGGAGGTTGCCCTTCAGTGGGCATCTCCCATGACAGTCTGCATTTCCAGAGGCCTGGCCACAGACGCCTGCGTGGGTAGTGTCCTGTCTGCCAGCCTCACTCTTTCCAAGCCATTAGCAGAGTCCCACAGGTCACAGCGGGTCCACGCTGCTGACCACCATGCACTCTGGTGTAGTCATAACCGGGTACATAGGATCCAGATGATGGGCCAGTGCAGTGGAGTTGGGGATGGACAGATCTGAGGTGACTGCTGACCCACTTACACCTCTCGGACTAGCAGGGCACAGTCCCTTAGACTCCTTTGCATTCCATGACAGACCACAGCTGCCCACGGCCCAGGCATGGCCGGGTCTCAAGAGACAACACAGATTTTCCAGGCTGACCAATCAGGTGAGCCAGGGAAAGCTGGCCGGGAGAGGCAGCGACCTTCCTGAGACCTGGCTGCAGAGTGTGGGAGGTCACAGGGCTGTTACTATGTCCCTGGGGTGGTCTCCTTGTCTGCAGCGCTGGACAAGAGTGTGAATGCAGGCAGATCATGGCAGAACAGCCAGCTCAGATCTGTCTCTTAGCTGTCAGCAAAGGAACAGGTTGTTGCTGTTAGGTGCCGTCGAGTCATGCCCAACTCATAGTGACCCTTATATGGTTTTCAATGGCTGATTTTTTTGGGAGTGGGCTGATTGCCTCGGGAGTGGGTTGCCACATCCTTCTCCCGTTTTTGTGGTGCTGAGAATCAAACTTGGGACCTCAGAGACTGCAGAGCAGCGCTCTACCAACTGAGCTAAATCCCAGCCGCAAAGGAACAGGTACAATCATTAAACCTGTAGTCCTGCTTGGGACAACACAGATTCCTGGTAAAGACAGGCTAAGCCCTTTCTCCCCACCTCAGCTCAGTGGCTCCCTCAGTAGCTCTGGTGGCTCGAAGCCAGGTGTCACAGGCGGGCCAGGAGGTAAATCCTGGAAGTGTTGACAGGAAAACATTCCCCCCTGTTGGTCCCTCGTGGAGCCAGAGAAAAAGTAATATTCCACTTGTGCTCAAAGAAAAGTCTTCCATGTACAAATGTTCTCATCCGAAATCACCCTGCTTAATGCCCTCTGCGGAGAGCAAAATGAACAATCTGGTGGTTTTTGCTGAGCAGGAACGGTGGCGAGTCCATTAATAAGGGGACAGGATTAAGGATAACACACACTTCTCGGAGGCTCCAATCACTGGGCGATTTGCTTTAAATAGGATCCCGTCTCCTCTCAGAGTCAGAGCGATTTCACAGGAGTTTGCTCCGTGGATGCCCCAATTGGGTCAGAGCCCCAGCAGGGAGGGGCTGGGCCTTCTTGCCCCTGCCTGCCCCGTGGGGGCTCCATCCTCACTGCAGAACGGGAGCAGAACTCTGCAGAGAGCTGGTGAGTCATTTTCCCCTGCTGGAGTGAGGACGCTCTCTGAGCTCTGCCATTTAACTTGGGGTGACTCAGGGGAAATTGAGGGGCGAACCTCTGAGTAATGTACCCTCAATTTATTGCTGGTATGAATCATGTTTAGGTTGCATTTAAGAAAAGAAAGACTGGAGGGTGAAAATGAAATTAGCTCGCTGGGCAGTTCAGGTCAAACCCGAGGCGGGGGGGGGTCAGGCAGGGTGTCAGGCTCTGGTCTGCTGTCAGAGAAGCCTTTCGTGTGAGCCAAGGCTTCCGAGCAGGGCATAAAGAAATGGGTCAGCCTGGGTGTGCGCCAAAGGACCCAAGGGGCGCACAGTGCATCATTTCACCCGCCAGCGCCTAAGCACAGTCTTTCCAGACAAAGCCGATGGGAAACATTATTTCCAGACCATCAGCTCTGTCCCAGGCCCCAGGCTAGATATTTCCACATTTGATAGCTCCTCTTTTCCATAGGGCTGGGATTTAGCTCAGTTGGTAGAGTGCCACTCTGTAGTCTCTGAGGTCCAGAAGTCCGATTCCCAGCACCACAAAAATGGGAGAAGGACCTGGCAACCCACTCCCGAGGCAATCCTGAAACAGTCAGCCATTGAAAATCCTATAAGGGTCGCTATGAGTCGGATACAACTCGGCAGCACCTAACAACAACAACAATTTTTCCATAGCGCTTCCGTTGAGGTATTAAGCTCTCCCTGGAAAGAGAGGAATAACTTACCCAGGGTACCCAGGTCTTAGGGGAAGGATCCAAGGTTAATGTGAGGTGTGTTGGGCTCCAGAGACATAGCTCTGTGCCTATCATGGAGAACAGCATCTTCCCCCTTTCCTGTCTCTCCCTCAGGGCTATACTTTGGATGTTGAGTCTTTCCCAAGGTTGGGAGTTGGTGGGACCTTTAAGGGGTGGGACCTCATGGGAGGTCTTTAGGTCGCTGAGGCCATGCCTTCCTAGGGGATTATGGGTCTCCGGTCTCTTTCTCTCTTTTGCTTCCCGGCAGTGAGGTGAGTGAGTTTGCTCTGTTGCACACACTCCATGATGAGTTGCCTCCCCCAGGCCTGAAGCAACAGGGGCAACGAATCCCAGTCTGGTGAGCAGAATAAACTTCCTCTCTTCATTCGTTGATTACTACAGGTGTTTGTTACAGTAACGAGAAGCTGACGAATATTTGTGTGCTTGTGTGTGTGAAATCCCCAAGCATTTATGTGCACGAGCTCTTCTCATTAAAGTCCTTTTGCACACTGTTGGGGTTTGGCTCAGGACCAGCAGAGGTCAGAGCCTTTCCCTGACACCAAGTGTGTATTGGGGACCCACTGGACTGGGATGATGTGGTGGCTGGAGGCACCAAAGAAGGACCTTGGGAGACCTTCTGTGGGAAACAGGAGAGGGAAAGTTTATTGGGTTACTCCCCAAGTGGGGTGCAACCAGCAAGCAGCCCCTGTCAAGTGCTCAAGTGCTAGCTCTAAGCCTGCAGCCTCAGGCTCACTGGTGGTACAGCTCAGCCTTAAAGGCACAGCTACAAGCAGTTGGTGTTCCGCTGGGCTGGAGGTCCGGTGGTCTTGAGTCTTGCAGCTCGCCTTCTCTGCCTCCCTCCTTCCCAAGGATGGGAGGAATTGGGAGGCTCTTCATGGTTTGCTTGTAGCCTTTGGCGATTCACTGCTCCTGTTCTTGACTCATCGGCTTGCTAGGTGGTCTTCCACAGGATTGGGGAGTGCTGGGTCAAGGTGATGGGGTCCGATAGCAGGTGAAAACAAGAGGGTGAAGGTGGGGTCCAGGAGCTTGCTTATATAGGCTCCTGGGAGGGGGTGTGTAGTGGGAGCAGCCAATCAGGGCACATTCCTTGACAGGTATGGCAGGTAAACTGTCATATGTGCCAGGTAGGTCTGTTATTTAAATCAGGGAGATAGAGGTAACCAATCAAAGTAGAGGTGGTTGGGACAGGGTCAGTCTGGTCAGGAGCCATCTTTGCTCACTCGATGGGAGAGGGGATAAAGGAGTGAGTAGAATGTAGCCTGAGTGTTAGCCCCTCATGCTGGTTAGAGGGACCCTATTTATGGGGTGCTTTAAAAATCCCCAACAGCACCCGGCACTCAGAATACCTTCTCTCTGCACATCTCTTTCCTTCCCCACCTGTTCTCTGAAGCCCATCGTTTGGCTGAGGCCCACAGAGGAGATTGGCTGCCGCCTCCTTGTGGCTAGCACAGCAGAAACAAGATTCTAAGTGAATTTCCCACCTTTGGTCCTCTGCATGGGCCACCATCCCAAGCCGTCCAGCTCAGCGGTGAGAGCAGGGGACCACTTGGGATTTGGACCTCTTTTCCGCACCTTCTTTCTAGAGGGCTGGTACCTCAATGTGACGTGGGGGATATGACAGCCTTCGTTCCCAGCTGCCATCCTGGGAGAGCCAAGGTCCCATTCTGGTGCTGGTCACAGATATGTTTGCACCATGCTGCCCACAGAGGAGCAGCCCCCTTCACACAGGAGCCAGGGTAACCTGTGTGGGATTCCATCCTGTGTCCCTTGTTCATAGATGGTGCTCAGAGCAGGGCTTCTGTGAAGGATGATGATTGGCCTAAGTGGTTTACACACTGGGCTGCTGCACACAGACAGCAGTGGGAGGGGGACCCCACCATCCTCCAGGCCCCACCTCTGCAGATAGCGCGCTGGCATTGTTTGGCCTTCCAGTGTGCAAAGTATTTTTAAATGTGCGGGGCGAGGAGAACAATTGTTATTCAGAAATAGTCTGTTCTTCCCCTTGAAAGACTGCCTCAGAACGTGGAGTTATTTTCCTGATCTTTTTCAGTAAATCAAAGCTTTTGCCATTGTGTAAGCCTTTGGGCGACAAGGCTCACAGGTCCCCTGAGACTGCTCCGTGGGACTTCCATGCTATCTCTGCAACCGGCGGACCTGACGAAGATGCATGGCCGGCGGTTAGCCGCCAGGTGAGATTAGATGGAACCCCTTATCTTCTCTTTGGCATTTCTTCACTTGCAGGCGCTCTGTGGTGAGGCTGTTCGTCGCCCTCATTAAAGTGGACTCTCCTCCGCTGGGGAGACCTGACGGCTGGGAGCAGCTCCTTGGGAACCACTGGCCCCTGGTTGGCAGCCACAGACATCCAGTCTCTCTTGGGGACAGTCCTGCCCGGAGGCTCAAGCTGGTCCGAGGAGGACACAGGCCCTCCGGTGGGGAGATCAACGTGTGTCACACCCACCCCCGATTCCACACCTTGTTCTCTGTTAGGGTTTAGATAAGCCAGGGGGCAACACAAGAACCCTTGGCTGTATGGTAGCTGCCTTGTGACCTCAGCTCTTTGGGACACAGCAGTGTGAGGCGGGAAGCACTGGAGTCCAGGGCTCACAGGGCTCCCCCGGACCCCCTGGCATGACCTCCTGCAAGCCTGTGCTCTGATCTAGGAGTGGAACCTCTCTGAGGGTCAGCAGCCTCGTCCGCAGCCCAGCGGTGACACCAGAGTAACAGAAGCACCTCAGACGCAGGAAGTATGGCAGCTGGGAGCTTCTGTGTCACCAACACACCCATCCTGGCAGGGGATGTGACTGTCATCCCATCCTGTGGTTGAAGCAACAGGGGCTCAGGAGATTGCGTGTTGTCCAAGTACCCAGGGCTAACAGCTGGCAGCTGCCTGCGCTGAAGCCACCTGGCCTCTGCTGCCTCTGCCGGGCCCCCGGCTCCACCCTGGGCCTGGAGGGTGCGGGGAACAGGGAGGCCGTGCAAGCTGTGCGCGTGTGCAGTGGGAAACCTGGCCAGCCCCACACCTTAGCGTGCAGCCTCCTCAGCATTGACTGTGCACAAAGCAGCTGGCAGTCACACAGATGCACAGTCAGCGCCAGGCCAGGGAGGGCCTGAGACTCTGTCTCACCTGTGGCCAGCTGGGGCTGATGTGCTAGACTGAGGGCCAGCTCCATGTCGGAGGGTCCAGGTGTCTCCAGAGACATGGAGCACACGGTGCACAGTTACTTAGCACTCACAGAATTCCTCAGGGGACAGAGGTCCCCGGGAGAGTGGACGGTCTGCAGAGGGTGACCTTCAGGGGAGCGTGCTCCAGCCGTGCTCCATCCTTGTTCGGAAGCCCTGGGGAGGGGCCAAGCTCCATGGCTCCTGCACCAGGGTGGAGTGGGGGGCCTGGCAGAGGCAGCAGAGGCCAGGCGGCTTCAGTGGGACACAGCAGCATGATGTGGGAAGCACTGGAATCTGGGGCTCACAGGGGTCCCCCACAGGACCTCCTGCATGGCTGTGCTCTGATCTAGGAGTGGAACCTCTCTGAGGGTCAGCTGCCTCGTCTGCAGCCCAGCGGTGATACCACAGTAACAGGAGCACTTCAGACACAGAAAGTATGGCGGCTGGGAGCTTCTGTGTCACCAACGCACCCTGCTCATGCTGAGGGAGGGACCTAGTGCCTAGGGGCAAGTGTCAGCAGAGCTGTGGTCCCGGGGAAGGTTAGTGGTTGGCAGGAGAGCAAGCCTCTCGTCCTCAGCCCCTCCTGCCTGCCCTCCTGGACTCTCCAGGCAGGGTGCCTGCTTCTCCAGGCTTAGACCCCTTTGGCACCCCGAGACGGTCATGTGATTTTCCACCCCACAGAGTCCAGCAGAAGGCTGGGGCTAACCCCTGAGATTCTTCCCAGTACTCCTGAGGGGCTGCTGCAGCAGGACTGAAGGCCACACATGGCCCACCAGGTGCCGGTGTGGGGAGCCATCCCCCGGGAAGGCCCTTTCCTCCTCTCCTGCCCTCAGCCCCGCGCCTCCTGCCCTCCCTCCTGGGCTCTTTCTGGATGCTTCTCTGGATGATGTCATCCTGCTTCACCTCCTCCAGCCGCTCTCTGGGAAAGCAGGATGGGTGGAGCCACCCCAGCTGGCCTGGGGGTGGCCCCAAGCTCTGAGGCTGTCCCTGCCCAACTCTGCACCTGCGCCTTACCCAGCGCCATCGACTGACCATTCTGGGAATCTCTGTTCTGCAGCCTCCTGGCTCCCACCCCTGCATGGGCTGCATCTTCCGTCATTCTGCACTGGGCTAGTACCTCCCTCGGAGGCCAGGTACCCATGGAGCTGCTGCTGGGGATGCGGTGGAGGAAGACAGACAAACCTTGCAGAGCCCAGATCCTCTGCTGCCCCTCACCCGGCTGGCCCCAGGCCTCCTGGCTGCAGGCGGGGCTGGGGTCAGCTTGTCCCTGTGTCCCCCAGAGGGCCTGACCCAGAGATGACAAGCCTCACCAGGCTTCCTGAGCTGGGTGGGCTGCTCCTCCCAGGCACCCTGTGGCCTGGGAAGCTTGTTGTTGTTGTTGTGTGCTGTCGAGTTGGTATCTGACTCATAGCGACCCTCTTAGGGTTTTCAATGGCTGACTGTTTTCAGGATTGCCTTGGGAGTGGATTGCCAGGTCCTTCCCCCATTTTTGCGGTGCTGGGAATTGAACTCAGAATCTCAGAGACTGCAGCGCAGTGCTCTACCAACTGAGCTAAATCCCGGCCCCTGGGAAGCTGAGCCCTGTAAATATTAGTGACATCTAAAAATATCTGCATGGCATTTTCTAGACTGATATTTTCCCAGATTGTTTTTTTGGGAGTGGGCTGCCAGTTCCTTCTCCCAAGCCTACAGCACCTGGTGTTCCCAGGCGGTCTCCCATCCAAGGACTAACCAAGCTCGACCCTGCTTAGCTTCTGAGATCGGACGAGATGAGATGCTACAGTGGTATGGCTGCAGGCGATTGTTAATATTAGTGACATCTAAAAATATCTGCCTGGCATTTTCCTGACTGGTGTTTTCCCAGGTAAATGGGCAGGATGGCCTGGCCACGTTGACACAAATTAACCAGCACATGTGAAGCCCTTAGAAAACACTCAGCACCCATGGCAGGCCAGCCCTGCCGAAGGCCTAGGCCTACAGGGACATCTAGGACCTGAGGACTCATTCACCCTGCCGGAAGTGGGGCTGGGCGAGGACGTTTTGTAGGTGTGGCCTCAACCATCCATGTGGCCCCGCCCAGCTCCCTGGTGACCCTGCAGAGAGCCAGCATCTTGATCACTCATCCCCATCCCCCCCCCCCACTGCTCCTGAATGCACGTGTGTGTCTGAGCACACACAGGGGGGAGGGGGGAGGGAAGGGGGAGGCTCTATCTGCCAGCACCTGCAGGAAGGCAGGAAAGTCCCAGGTACCTGCTGCGCTTCCGTGTTGGCTGGAGAAACGCAGCCTCCGTCCTTCTCTTGGGGCCGGGATGTAGCTCAGTTGGTAGAGTGCTGTGCTGCAGTCTCTGAGGTCCCGAGTTCAATTCCCAGCACCGCAAAAAATGGGAGAAGGACCTGGCAACCTACTCCCAAGGCAATCCCGAAACAGTCAGCCATTGAAAACCCTATGAGGGTCGCTATGAGTCGGACACCGACTCGACGGCCCCTAACAACAACAACAATCCTTCTCTTCCTCCTTCCTCCCTCCTTCCCTGTGTGGTTAATAGTCTAGTGGTTTACTTGTTGCCATTGCTTTTTTCCCTTAACCCAAATAAATTTTCTTTGCTTTTCTCCATTCCCATTAATGGTGATTTATACGAGCTTAAAAGTCGTCCACAGCAGCGTTTATATTTGGAAGCCGTAAATCTCAGGCATGCGTTGTCTCTGGGGGACCCACGCCTGCACACACGCAGCACCTGACCTGTGAACAGCACTTCAGAGATTATGAAGCTCTTTCCTAGTGACGGCTGCGCTCTGTCTTCCTCCCCGTCAGGGGCAGGGCTGATGTTAATCTCGTTTCCGAGGTGAGAAGCCTGAGTGCGCCTACGTGCGGAGCGCGGTGGGGGGACAAGCCTTCCGGGCCTGCCTCTTTTCTCTCTGCCTGGAAACCTGGCTGAGGACCAAAGGAACTCCATGGCCGCAAGCGGACGGACAGGGCCCAGCCCTTCCCCTCCGGCTCTCTGAGCAGTTAGAGGAACTCGCGTGCGCGGATCAGAAAGCAGGGCTGGGAGGAGTTGTTCAGATTTGAGGAGACAGGGGTCTGTTCATCCTGACAACCTACAGACATAGCAAGGCAAGCCATGGCCCCGCGCACAGTCATCGACCCTGGGCCACATCCCTGAGCTTGTCAAACGCCTCTGAGGACTGTTGCTGCCACTTACAGTATGTGGAAATCGAGGCTTAGAGAGGTTGAGTCCCTCCTCCAGAGTCACACAGCCCATGCACATCAGCTCAGGGTTAGGATCCAGGTCAGTCCTGCCCTGGGATGTCCTGCTGCTAAAGTCCTGTCTCCATAACCACCCTACAGGGCTCTACCTGAGCCTCCTGCCTACCGCCTGCCTCAACTGCCTTTGTGTTCTTCTGACACATAGGAAATCCTTGTCTCAGGAAGACCCCACAGGTGCTCTGAGCTAGGGGCGGGTCTCCAGAAGGCCTGTGCTCTCACCTTCTGACACTGCTCATTGTCACAGGTGGCCTGCATTGTGCATTTACGAGCCTCCACTATCTACTCTGTGAACTCCCAGTTGCCAGGACCTGAGCCGACCATTAGCTTTTTACCTTTGTAGGGATGGTTCACATGTTAATAAGTTATGAATGCCTGTTAGTCAGAGAGCTGTAGAAAAACAGAACCTCCATATCTATCATCTATCTATCTATCTATCTATCTATCTATCTATCTATCTACCTATCTATCTATCATCTACCTACCTATCATCTCCTTACCTATATATCGTCTACCTATAATCTAACAGAACCTCTATATCTATCTATCTATCTATCTATCTATCTATCTATCCATCCATCTATCTGTCTATGATCTACCTACCTATCTTCTTCTTACCTACCATCTACCATCTACCTATAATCTAATGGGCTTGGATTTAGCTCAGTTGGTAGAGCGCTGTGCTGCAGTCTCTGAGGTCCTGAGTTCAATTCCCAGCACTGCAAAAATGGGAGAAGGGCCTGGCAACCCACTCCCAAGGCAATCCCGAAGCACTCAGCCATTGAAAACCCTATGAGGGTCGCTATGAGTCGGATACCGACTGGACGGCACCTAACAACAACATAATCTAACAGAACCTCTATATCTATCTATCTATCTATCATATACCTACCTATCATCTTCTTACCTACTATCTATCATCTACTTATAATGTAACAGAACCTCTATATCTATCTATCTATCTATCTATCTATCTATCTATCTATCTATCTATCTATCATCTACCGGTCTATCATCTTACCTACCTCTATCATGTACCTACAATCCAACATTTATCTTTATTTATCTACTTACCTACCTACCTGTCTCAACTGAGGTTTATTTTCAGGACCTGGCCCCCACGATGGTAGGCTGGCCAGTCTGGAGCATGTAGGGAACTCAGAGAAGAACAGTTGTTGGAGTCTAGAGGGTGCAAAGACGCCAGAGATGCACACAGGGATTTTATACTGTAATTTTGAGGCAGCATTGCTCTTTCTTCAGGAATCTCCAGTCTCCTCCTGTGTCCAAGTCCCACTCAGGGATCAAGAGACATCTGCTTCACTTACAGTAATCTGGTTGTAACAATTGCTGTTATTGTTGTTGGGTGCTGTCCAGTTGGTGTCTGACTCATAGTGACTCTATGTACAACAGATGAAACACTATTGTCAGTGTTTCTCTGAGATCCATAGGGTTTTTAATAGCTGATTATTTTTTTTGTGAGTCCTTCTCCCAAGCCTACAGCACCCAGTGTTCCCAGGCAGTCTCCCATCCTAGTACTCACCAGTCCTGACCCTGCTTAGCTTCTGATGGGATCAGACGCTACAGTGTACGGCTGCAGGAGATTGTAAATATGAGTGACATCTAAAAATATCTGCATGGCATTTTCCAGACTGATGTTTTCCCAGATAAATGGGCAGGATGGCCTGGCCAAGTTGACACAAGAAATTAACCAGCACATGTGAAGTCCTTAGACAACAGTCAGTGAGCGGGGCACACTGAGTAATTTTAGTCATTATTCTTAGCTATCATCAACAGATCATTCAACGTCCACTGAATCTTTTAACAGATTTGAATAGATTTCTAATGTGTTCGAGGAATTAGTTTATCGACACTGAAGATCAAATACCAACCATACACATCATTGCCTAGTATTTCAAACACCGAAAAACTTGTTGAACCAGCAGAATTTTGTCTGTCTTAAGACTTACTAAGGTCCCCCATTGGGAGAAGGGCCTGGCAATCTACTCCCAAGGCAATCCCAAAATAGCCATTGAAAACCCTATGAGGGTTGCTATGAGTCGGATACCGACTCCAGGGCACCTGACAACAACAACAGCAAGGTCCCCCATGGTTTTATTTTCTATGATTCTATTATTAGCCTCTTTAATTAAAAAAGGGGTTTTGGTAATAGGGCCGAGGAGCATATGAGATTCTAAGCACGTGTGAGGATTTCTTCTCGGACTCATTTGATATTCATGTGCTTTAATTTGCAAGTGCACAGCCACTTGGCTGGAGGTTCATCTCTACCAGTTTGATGCTTTCTCTGTGATTATGAGCAGAGAAAGTTGCCTAGAGAAATCCTATTTGCACGTAATGCAATTTTTCATGGGGTTTGTGTTTCCACAGATAAAATAATTGCCAGGGAAATGGTGGGGAGACCTCTGACTTTTCCTTCCCCTTTTGCAAACTTGCTTATAGTACGCTCTTGAAAATGTCCAAAATGTCACCCATATTGGTATATTGATACTTTGCTCTTTTATTTGTTCAGAAAAGACACTTTTTTAACCCACGTGAGTTAAATTTCATGCGAAGATGTTGCTAAAATATAGTGCTGAAATGTGCTCCAACAGTTGCCCTGAGCTAGGGGCAGGTCTCCGGAAGGCCTGCGCTCTCCCCTTTTGACACTGCTCATTGTCACAGGTGGCCTGCATTGTGCATTTACGAGCCTCCACTATCTACCCTGTGAACTCCCAGATGCCAGGACCTGAGCAGACAGTTAGCTATTTACCTTTGTAGGAGTGGCTCATATATTAATGAGTTATGAATACCTATTAGTCAGAGATCTGTGGAAAAACAGAACCTCTATATCTATCTATCTATCTATCTATCTATCTATCTATCTATCATTTACCTACCTATCATCTCCTTACCTATCATCTTCTTACCTACCATCTATCGTGTTCTGCACGTGTGGTCGATGACCTTGGAAGTCAGTAAGGGAAAAGCTGACATTTCTGAACGGTCTGATAGTCCGAAGAGTATCCTTAGCCCCTGGGGACTGGAACAGCTGCTGGAATCAGTGCCCATGCTTAGAATGAACAATGCCCGCCCAGACTGGACAACGCTTGCCATTCTGCCCGGCGTCTGCGCAGACGGCATGAACACAGCTCACACACCCGAATCCTCCCCTCCTCAGATTCCACTCCTGGAGTCAAGGTGAGGCGTTTGCACGACTCTCACGCTCCCTGTGGAGCGGACATCCATGTTGGATGTCCTCTGCACCCTCAGTATTTGTCCAGGAGGGGCCGGGTGTCTGCATTGTTTGGGTCCCCAGGCTGTGGAGTGAATAGCAGCACAAGGAACTTCACTGGTGGGGCTCGAACCGAAGCTGGGTGAAATCTCTAGAAACCATGTGCTTGTGTGGAGAGAGATTTGCATTCTAGTCTGTGCACATGGGACTTTTTGTAAATAATTATGCTGCTGATGTTTCTGCACTTTACGGAAACGTGGCTCCAAGTGGCAGAGGATATCTGGGTCATAATCTGATATTCTCCACGGATGCTATAATCTTCTCATCAGATGATCTTGCCATGCAACCGTTTATGCACACATGTGGAAGAAACCTCAAATCTTTTCATAAAGGGTTGATGTTTCTCAAACAATGCAGCAACGGGGCAGGGGACGTGCACGCACTGGGACGCGCACACACGCACACACGTACTTCTGTAGGAAGCCCTAACATCAGCGCTAGGAATTACACAACACAGCACAAAGCACCTTGCACGTGGTGCACACAGTAGGTGTCTGGTCGTCATTATCTATCACCCGTGGAGTAGAAGGACTGGCAGTTTTTTCCTGTCTTTTTACTCCAGCTGCCTTGGAAGAAGTGGGGTGCATCATTCCTGGGATGCCCTA
This sequence comes from Pedetes capensis, assembly GCA_007922755.1. Taxonomy (NCBI): domain Eukaryota; kingdom Metazoa; phylum Chordata; class Mammalia; order Rodentia; family Pedetidae; genus Pedetes; species Pedetes capensis. The sequence continues at coordinate 103,627 of VMDO01001413.1, forward strand.
GGGGCACAGAAAAGAGGGGCCGTAGGTCCAAGCATGGGAGAGAAACCTGGCAACCCACTCCCAAAAATCAATCTGCCATTGAAAACCCTATGAACAGCAGAGAAGCACTGACAATAGTGTTTTGCCTGTTGTACATAGGGTCGCTATGAGTCGGATCCCGACTCGACGGCACCTAACAACAGCAACAACAACAGGTCCAAGCACTGCTGCTGGGGCTCCCTCTCACCATCACCCACGTTGCTTCTCTCTGGGATGGAACCGCACTGCTGGGGATGCGCCACGCTGGGATGGCACACACAGCTCAGGGTCTGAGAGGAAACTCAGTGTCTCCAGCATGTCCAGCGTGGGACATGCGGAAAGCGCTAGAGAGGCCCCGGTGGGCTGCCTTGGGGCTTTGCCTCTGGGGGAAGGCTGCTGTGTGACTGGCTGGCACCCGTCCCCTGCACACAGCTTTGGGCCCTGTGCGCAGAGGGGACACAGTGAAGTCCTCCTACTGGACAGAGTGGAGAACAGTGAAAGCATGGGGAAAAGAGGTCCCCACCGGGGAAGAAGCCTGGGCCAGCGGGCAAAGAGAGCGACAGCCGTGGTCTCCCTGTCCCTCGCTTGCCCACCACCTGCCCCACGGCACGCACACACGTGAGGGCGATCCATCTCTGCCCTTGGGGTTCTGCATTCTGAGGGAGGGGTCAGATGTAAACAGTCACCAAACACTGTGCCAAATGTCATTTGAAAATTCTCTACCAGCAAAAGGAGTAAGGAAGAGAGGTGCAGAGAGTCTGCCTGGCCCACAGGGGTCTGCCCAGAGAGCATGGTGGTTCCTTGGGGTCTGGAAGATGAGTGGAGTCGGGCAAGTAAGGACAGTAGGCAGATAATTCAGGGCTGGTAGACTATGCCAGGTAACAAATAAACAAAGAACTCTTAGGGACATGGCACAAGAGAAATTAATCCACGCTCACATGTGGCCAATATAGTTATTAGAGGGCAGAGGTTGTTGTTGTTATTGTTAGGTGCTGTGGAGTTGGTATCCGACTCATAGTGACCCTCATAGGGTTTTCAATGGCTGACTGTTTCAGGATTGCCTTGGGAGTGGATTGCCAGACCCTTCTCCCATTTTTGTGGTGCTGGGAATTGAACTGGGAACCTCAGAGACTGCAGCGCAGCGCTCTACCAACTGAGCTAAATCCCAGCAGGCACCTTCTCTATGCCGCCGTCTGGGGTCCAGGGCCTGGGGCTCCCTCTGTCCTGGGACGGAGCCATTCTGAACACCTGCCCGGCAAGGTGGCTACTGAAAGGGCTGGGAGCGGAGGATGAGCTTGGTGATTTGTTATGGAGCCGGCAGCAGAAATGCTGTATTATTTCCACCCTAGGGTCACAGGTAGTCACAAGACACCTTGTTCGTGCCTTGGGGGGTGACACGTGATCTTCCTGTACATCCAGTGATGCCGCAGGGGGTGGTGGTGAGAGGGAGCCCCAGCAGCACTGCTTGAACCTGTTGTTGTTGTTGTTAGGTGCCGTCGAGTCGGGATCCGACTCATAGCAACCCTACGTACAACAGGTGAAACTCTATTGTCAGTGCTTCTCTGCTGTTCATAGGGTTTTTAATGGTGGATTGATTTTTGGGAGCAGGGGCAGCACGCGGCATTATCTCCTGAAGGGTAAGGAGGGGCATCTCAGGAATAAAGGCCCACATAGGTGAGGCCTCAGACATACAAAGGAGCCAGGGCGCAGGTGAAGCATCCATGGTCACGATCACAGTTGTACGAGAGGAGAGACAGAAGCACTGATAGAGGATGGGGGTGCAAAGCTATGTGAGACACAGTCAGGGTCAGCCTCAGCCCCTTCTTCTAGGTGGCAGTAAGCAACTGAGTTGAGGAGTCAAGGTGGGCATGGTGGGTTTGGTCCAGGGATGGCGGTCCTGGCTGCAGGGTCCAAAGGGGCAGGTTGGCAGCCGGGAGAGTTCTAGGAGCCATTTACAGAAGTCCTTGTAGGAAAAGGGTATCCAGATTTGGGGATCACAGGCAGGCACTAGAGGACGGAGGGGAGTGGATGGCTGCAGATATTTCCAGTTTGGGAGGCAGAGTGGATGTTGGAATGTTAGACGGTGGCAGGCAGGAAGAACGGGACCGAGGGCGCTGCGGCCAGCCACCTACCAGCCTAGCCATGTGCTTCCCGGACTCCTGTAATGTGCATATCCATGTGAGGCTCCTGTGGGACAGAGGCTGTGGGCTGGTGGCCAGTGCCCCTGATAGACAACACCCTTATGAGCGGCACACTTGCTAGGAAGATGCTGTTGTTGTTGTTAGGTGGCATCAAGTCGGTATCCTACTCATAGCGACCCTCACCAGGTTTTCAATGGCTGTTTCGGGATTGCCTCAGGAGTGGGTTGCCACGTCCTTCTCCCATTTTGCAGTGCTGGGAATCGAACTCGGGACCTCAGAGGCTGCAGAGCAGCGCTCTACCAACTGAGCTAAATCCCAGCCCCTAGAGGACACTGGGACTCCGTTGACCTCTTTGGGGCACAGGCCCCTGATGGCAAACATTTCCTTCCTCCCCACTGTAAAAGGTGATGTGTCCTGGGCCTGTACTACAGCCCGCCTTCACGTCTTGACGGTGGACTCTGTTCATGGTCTATGTCTTTAATAAACTGGCCTAGATTCTACACTGCGATTTCTATGTCTTGTATGGTTTCTTTTACACGGGGAAACAGACAAGCCAAGGTGTCTGCTGCCTGGGAGGGCAGGTGACTGTTGTTGCTGGGGAGGTGGGGAGGGACCTGTGCTTCCTACTGTGGCCCTGCTTCCTGCCTCTCTCTCTCTCTCTCTCTCTCTCTCTTCTCTGGATGCCCTCGCTCATTCTGAAGCCTGTATTTTCTCTTTCTTTTGCCTAAGGAATTTAAACTGCTTCACTGTCTTACTGAGGAGTCCAAAGACTCTTTTTTTTTTTTTTTTTGATGAGTCAAAGACCTGGCATCTCCCGTAATCCCCCAAGTGAAGATCCCAAGGAGGGGAACTCCTCAGGGCGGTGGTAATGTTGGGGTACAGCACCCCTAAACCTGCTGACAGGAACCTGACAGAAGTGGGTCCTCAAGAAGTGGAGGGAGAGTAGCTGAAAGAATGTGCTGTAGTCCCGGGCTCCCTAGAAATACCAAGAGAAGGTGATTCCAAGACAGTTGTCAGGAGGAGGTGCCTTGGAGGTGCCCTGGCCGCTGGCCTGGCCTGAAGAGGGCGCTTCCTCCTGTCTGCCCCGTGGTCTCGGGGCTCCCTATGGCCACATCCATGCTTTTTCTGACATAGTCCCCCTCTTCTTTTGGCTCAAATTATGACCTGTGGACTGCAAACTCCTAAAGGCCTGTGTTGGCTCAGGTCTCACCTATGAGCTCCAAACAGGTGTTAGCACCCGCGTCCCAGGAAAGCCTGCTTGGATCTGTCCCAAGTAGCAGTCACTCAGTCTGGCCAGCACTTATCTCCAGAACCTTCCTTTCAAATCTGTGCTGTGCTTCCCAGGGAAATGGCCCCCGTCTGCCCATCTACCTCTATCCATCAACCCCTCCTAACACCTGAGTCAGTGGCTGCATCCTGAGACCACTTCTTGCCCTCATTCCTGTGCATTTTCCCCTCCCGATCACCACAGCCAGCATGCTGGTCGCACTGCCAGGACTTCTCACACGGGCTGCTGAATTCCCTGGGCTACCGACTCAACCCTTGGTCTCTCCAACACACATTCCACGAGACAGCGAGGCTGACCTTTTAAAAATGCAGGGAGACAGTCTGATCATGCTATTCTGGTTCTATCATCCCTCAGGCCTCCCGTCACTCCTCAGTGAAATGCCAGCTCTAGCCTGGCCCGGCTAAATCCTCCATTTCCCCCCAGGCCTTCCTTGACATGAGGCCCCGCAGTCAGCTGCCTGTCCATTTCCCCAAGGGAGCTGGGTCCTTCCAGCCCCAGGGCCTGCTGTGTGCCAGGTCTGCTGTTTGGAAGATGCTCTTGGACAGGGGTCCCTTCTCCTTTCCACAGGGCTCTTCCGCTTTGGGAAGCCGTCTACTGCCGCAGACCGGCTGCAGCCTAGATAGAATCCAGGGTCTCCCAAAGGCAGATGAGGAGTCGGTGATGGGTAACAGACACAGCAGCTCGGAGGCAGTGTGATCTTGTTCCATTTATTTCCAGATTATCCAGCCTTTTTATACAGAATTACCATTCATTAAATCGTATGAAAGGTCAGAAAAAGACAAGGAAGTTGGTTGCATTGATGGACTCATCTGATCAATTGTCACATGAGTGTCAGGTGGTAATCAATCAAGGTGGAAGAGGAACTCGGAGACAAAGTGTGATTATTTTAAAGAAATAAACCAAGATGACCTGAGCATCTGAATCTCCTGTAACAATTGACTATTATTAATCTTTACGCAGGAATTTAGGGTGGTTAACTGCCACCTGTGTGTCACCCCATTGAGTCTGTTGTTATGAAGAATGGGTGCTTTTGCTTACTGTAGAGCTGTCTGTACAAAGGCTTTTGTTTAAGGAGTTTAGGCTGTTGGAAGCCATTCAGGGATTTCCATTCAAGAAAGCCTGAGGCTTGTCAACTCCCAATCTGAGTTACCATAGCCCACAGAGCCAGAAGATTATTTTTCATTAACATTTCTAGAAATCTACCATAGTGACCAATTAAAATTTAAGAAAAGATGGGGTTCCAAGTCCTTTTCTGTGAAGAGACCTTTTTGGAGGTGCTATTCCCCTCTCGGCAGACATTCCCTCCGAGGCTAGTAGTACCCCTCTCCTTTCGGTGGATTTTCCTTCCAATGCTTTTATTAAAGATACTCTTCCTCATGTGGGGATTCTGTCTACCCATCATGAGTGGATCTGGACCTGGAAGTCTATGACCCTCCAGGCCGAGGTGGGCTTGGAACCTGCTCTCTTGGCATCCTCGAGTAGGATGACTGCCTTGAGGGTCAGTGGGCCTAAGTTATGGCTGAAGCCTTTCTGCAGATGTCAACTCAGTGAGGACCGGAATCCCATATAACCTTTGCTGCCACTGACCTCCATGTTTTAAAACTCTGATTGTACAGAAGCATGTTTAGCACAAATTTTCATCTTGTATTTTTGGACTTAAAGTAGAACAGTACACAGATATCATCTTGGCTTGAAAATCTGTTGCATGGGACTCTGCAGTGTACCCAAGATCGTATTTTAAAATCTAGATCTTTCCAGGGAGTCCTTGGGTTCCAGTGTGTAGGGCTGTCTAGTGACTCCTGGGATGCGGGCAAGCCAGGGATAAGAAGGTGGAGCCAGAGCCAGATGGCCTCAGCCCATTATTAACTGCATGGCCTCAAACAAAGGTCCTAATCTGTCTGAACCTTAGGTACTTTGTGGGCAAAATGAAGATGATAATAGTATATACATCACAGCTTTGCTGTGAGGAGAAAATAAAACGATTGATACAAAATACTTACAACTGTACTTGACATATTTTTTTGGCTAATGGACTGAATGATATACACTAATAGCAAATGTTCAATACAAAGCATGAAGAACATAAAGGAATGCAGAGAAATGCCTACAGGAAGTGAAAAGTCAAATATGTTAACTAATTCCAGTCAGAAGAAGAAAGAAGAGCGAAGAGCCAATATCTGAAGAAATAATCAAAAATAATTTTCAAAATTGGTGAAAAATACCAAGCCTCCAATTCAAGAAGTGCATTGTAAGCCACAGAGGAACACACACCCACACCCACACACCCATAGCCACACACACATCCACAACCCCCAACATCCACACAAGCACACACACACTACACTCACCCCCTCATGTTGTTGTTGTTGTTAGGTGCCGTCGAGTCGGTAACCAACTCATAGCGACCCTCATAGGGTTTTCAATGGCTGACTGTTTCGGGATTGCCTTGGGAGTGGGTTGCCAGGTCCTTCTCCCATCACCCCCTCATAGGTGTATTAAAATAAAATGGCTAAAACCATTAAGAGCCTAGAGAGGAGAGAGAGAAAATGGCCTTCACAGGAGCCACAGTAAAGATGGCAGCTGAGTTTCCCACAGACACGATGTGTAACAGGACATGGGATGGTATCTTTCAAGCGCCAAGAGAAAATCAGTGTTATGCTCTTGTCAGATAGTTTGTAGAAACAGCGCCAGTGAGGGAAGGCACGTGGGAGTTGTTTCTAGACAACAGAACCTGAGGACCCATCCCTGTCAGACCTATCCTGAAAGATTCATACAAACAGACAAGGGCAAAGACAGAAGAAAGAAGAGTGGTCTGGTTCATTAATAAGTACATTTAAATGGATATCAGCTAAGGAATACACTAATGGGACAATTCCTTTGTGAATAAGAGTATCTGCATACATATACGAGGTATACATAAATGGCGAGCCGTGAGGCAGAAGAGCCCGCATGTGATTAAAGGGATTTAAGATCTTAATGCTTACCTTGAAGTGTTCACGTATTAATTTAAATAAACAAAGCATACTAAAATAGCTAAGCAAATAATTTAAAGGCTAGAGAAAGAGGGAAAGGGGGGTACAGAATGATAAAATATATTTAATTAATCCACGAGAAGGCAAGAGAACTGTTAAAAAGATAATAGAATATGTAGAACAAATAAAAAATATACAGAAAACCAAATACATGAGGAAGGAACTACATTTAATGTAGAGGGACTAAATATACCTACTAAAATGCAAAGACTGCCAGACTGGATAAAAATCAAGGCAAAATTATATATATATGTTTGCAAGACACATTTTAAATGTGAAAGATTAAGAATGTTAAAAACAGGGCTTCAAATCTGTGAAAACTTGGGTTCAGGGTTTAATATGTTAAAGTATGGAGGGTTTGCGTTTGTTTTGTGTTCTGGTTTAAATCCTATGTGTAGATAACAGAACTTCAAAAGGAACCCCAACCCTGAGCTCATTCCAGCTCAGGAATTTAAAACATTTTTTTTCTGAACTTGAACCTGAATCCAAACTCAGTGAAAAATTGGGTTCAGTTTCAGTTTTTAATTTTTTTGTATCATTACTTGCTTAAAAATTGTAGAAAATAAATTTCAAATTTTTATTTGTGTGTCTACATGTGGCATGAAAATTTATCCCCTAACCCAAACCTCAACTCCCTCAATTTAAACATATTGAATCTATAACTATACCCGAACACAATTTTTTTTGTGTGCATTTGAAGCCCTGGCTACAAGTAAAATGATGAAAAGTATATCCCTGTCAATAATAACTAAAAGAAAGCTTGTATAAGGAAACAAGTGTTAGATAAAGTAAGCGGGACTTAAGCCAAGGAAATGTATTAGAACTGCAAAGGCATTTTTCTCATAATGGTGAAAGAGCTAGCCCACAAGGAGGGTATCACAATATTATAGTGCCTAATAACATGGCTTCAAGATCAACAGAGCAAAATTCACAAATAAAAGAGGGAAATAGACAAGTCAAAAACCACAGGGGGAAATTTCACAAAATTACTTCAAAACTGAATACAATGAGCAGAAAAATTAGAAAGACTATAGAATATGTGAACAAGAATGACAGCTTGGACCTTACTGGAATACGTACAATACTGCATCTAACACTAAAACATTCAGTTCCCAAATGCACATGAGTCATTTGCAAAAACTGACTTCAACTGGAATGGAAAGCAATTCGAAAATTTTCTGAAGAATTGGAATAATTTTGAGTATTAGCTTTAAATGTAATCACATTAAGAGAACTATTAGTAATAAGACTATGATAAGGAAGTCCTACATACTTGAAATTTAAACAATATCATTTAAATAGCCATATATCAAATAATAGCTGGGCATGGTGGTGCACACCAATGATCCCAGTGGCTCTGGAGGTGGAGGCAGGAGGATCACAAGTTCAAGACCAGAGGCAGTCTGTGTAATTTAGCGAAACCCTATCTCAAAAAAGGAAAAAAAGTGGGCTGGGGGTACAGCTCAGTGGTTCAGCACTTGCAAAGCATACAAGCACGAGGCCCTGGGTTCAACACCCAGTACTGCAAAAAAAAAAAAAAAAAAAAAAAAGCCATATATCAAATAAAAAGTAATATTGAAAAATGAAACAGCCATCTGTTAAACTAAATAATATTACAAACAAAAGATACTGAAGTTTGAGAGTGTTAAGCCTGCATTTAGAAAGAAGTTTCTGTCTCATAGATCCAGATCTATATCTAGACATAAATATCTACATTTAGACTCAGTTTATATTTAGGTATCTATATCTATGGGTACTTGAAATAATTGCTAGGGTGTCAGGAGAAGGATGTGGCAATCCACTCTTTAAGCAATCTTGAAACAATCAGCCATTGAAAACTCTGTGAGGGCTGCTACGAGTCAGACATGGCTTGATGGCACCTAACAACAACAACAAAAAGGTGTTTAAATACAGATACATAGATCTAGAGTCAGAATATTTGAACAAAATTAGTGGTACATAGAAAAAAAGTTGTATATGAAAATAAAGCAGGGATGGGAGAAAATAATGATAAAATTATTAAAGTTATAAAATTTAAAAATACAAATAAGAAATGAATACCAACCAATGAAAGCACAACTAATATTCCAAAAGAGTAAGATAATCAGTAAAATCTTTGCAAAACTAATGAATAAATGTAAGAAGGCACAAATTACTAGTGTCAGAATAATAAAAAGGAATAATCACTCCAGAGTCTTTAGATCTCAAAAAAGAATATGGCATATTATAAAAAACTTTTTGGTATAAACAGGAAAAAAATCAGATGAAGTAGACATTTCCTACAAAAGATAAAACTTATCAAAGCTGACCAAGAAGAATCTGATTCTTTATATAGCTATTAAATTCTACAACTCTTTCCAAATAAATCTTTAAGCACTCATAACTTTATTTATGGAATATTTCAGATATAGGAATGAAATCTCAGAAAACTTTTATAAACTCATCTAGGGAGTAGTAAATGAGGAAATACTGTCTAACTCCTTACTGAGGCCAGCATAAGCACATTTCCAAAACCTAAACAGGTTCACAAGCATGAAAAATTACAGGCAAATATCTCATAAACTTAGATTACAAATTCCATATAAAATATTAATAAGCTAAACATGTTGTTGATGTTGTTAGGTGCTGTCAAGTTGGGTCCTACTCATAGTGACACTATGTACAACAGATGAAACACTCTCTGATTCTATGTCATGCCCAGCACTATTGTTAGTGCTTCTCTGCTATTCATAGGGTTTTCAATGGCGAATTGTTTTGGGAGTTGGTTACAGGTCTTTCTCCCTAGCCCACCGCACCTGGTATTCCCAGGCGACCTCCTATCTAAGCTAAACAGGCCAACCCTGCTTAGCTTCAGATATCGGGCAGGATCAGATGCCAAGGTGCTATGGCTCCAGACAAAAAGATAGCAATCCTAAATAGGACACTATAAAATGTTCAAGTTGGGTTTTTCCAGGAATACATTTTTAGAATTTTTATATTCCGAAATCAAATAATGTAGTTCACCACAATAATAAGACAAAAAGAACATTATATACCTCTCATCTTGATAGATGCGGTCAAATCACTGGATAAATCCCATATCCACTAAAGATATGAGGTAGAAAGAAATAGAAGGACACTATCAAGCCAATGTACTAAATTGACTTAACATATACCAAGACTTCTGCTTCCTGTTGTTGGAGTATTGAGAATTGGACTTCACTTTTCATTATAAAAACAACAACAACAACAATAACAACTTGAAAACTAAACAAAATATTTGAAGCATCTCATTTCAAACATTGGGCAGCAGCAACACAAGACTGCAATCCCAAAGAGAAGAAACTTCAACTGGATGAGTCCCATAGTTATCACATATTTCTTTCTGGAGACAATTTCTGGCATGTGGGTATGCTTGTGAGAGATGAAAGCACAGTCTAGGGTTTGTCAGAATTGAGTAGATGAAGAACGGGTTTGGAAGGCTGAGGAATCTTGCCTTTTCAGGTAAGTGGTTCAGTAAAGAGCTCTAGGAAGCTATTTATAGCCCCCTTGATTCCTGGCTGCATATTAAACCTGTACACATAGAATGAAATGTCATAAATCCAGACAAAAATGACCATGGAGATGTAAGTTGAGCAATTTTGAGAACTCACACAAGCGGGAAAACTCAAGTCCAGCTAACCATGGAGGAGGGCCTTTAGAGGCTGTTGTAGAAAACTGTGGACCACACCTTAGCAGTCAGGTTGAACTGTTCTTGGGGTGAAGTTTCCTTTTAATCTTCCCAAGAAAAACTTGCAAAAGAACCCAAATAAATGAGGCTGGACTTCAAATAATGTGGGTCCCTGCAAAAGAAGTCCAGTGTTCTCTAAAGGAAGGTCATACACATAACATTACTGTGTCTAGCTTTCAATCAAAATAACTAACCATGTTAAAAATCAGGAAAGTGTGATCCATAATCAAGGCAAAAATCAGTCAATAAAGACAGACAGAAATGATGCAAAAATGGAAATATATAAAGGAGCATATTAAAAACTTTACCATAAATATTTACAGCTATGTATGTGAAAATGTGGAGTATCTTTAAAAAATCTTCTAGATATTGAAAATATAATATTTGAAATGAGCATCGCACTAAATTAGATTAACAATAGACTTTTTTTGAGACTGCAGTAGAAAAAGATCCATAGAATATATCACAAATGAAGCAATGAGAAAACAAAAAAACAAAAAACAAAAAAACAAAAACCTAATTGATCTAGGGGATATTACCAAGTAATCAAATGTTTAGTAGTTTGTGTTGCAAAAAAGGGTGAAAGTTTAAACAAAAATATTTGAAGTGAAAAAGATCAAAAGTTACTTCAATTTGATGAGAACAATAAATTTGTAGATATAGAAAATCTCAATGGACTCCAAACTTGATACATATAAGCGTGCACATGCACACACACAGACACAGTCCAAGGCATATCACAATGGAATTGTTGAAAAACTACATATGAAGTGACAATAATTTAAAAACAATTGGACAAAAAGGAACAATAAAATACAAATAACTAAAAATGAGAATTTGATGATTTCTCACATAAAACTATGAAAGGTAGAAGACAATGGAACAAAAAGTTTAATGTGCAGCAATAAAATATTATCTGCAATTCGGTCTGTACCCAGCAAAAGATACACCTCAAAATGAAAGCAAAACATGGACTTTGTCAGAGGAAGAAATGGCAACATTAGTTTCTAGTACTTTCACTACAACAATTTTATAGGGAGTTCTTCAAAAGGAAAGCAATTTATACTAGATACAATGTATCAGAGACATGGACTCAAAGAAGTGGAGAGCAACAAAATGGTAAATATGCACCAAATTTTAAGTGACTTTCATCACTTTATTTTGTTAAGTTTCACTAACATATTATTTATTATTTAAATAAAAGAGAGACTGTGGGCTTTATGACCTACAGATATAATATGTATGACAAAAATAGCACCCCACAGGCCAAGAATGAGAAAATAGTGGTGGTGGTTTCAAGTCATTAGGACTTTGGAATTGCTTGTTACACAGTATCACTGAGGCAAAAGCTGACTGATATGGAATCTAGAATATAGAAGAAGCATGCTACTTATACAGAAAGCTAAAAGATGACATTTCTTGGTATTGCTTTGTGGGCTGGGCAGCAGGTGGAAAAGGACGATTAAAAGAAACTGAGAAATGGTAACTCACTTTGTATAGTAGTGAAACATTTGACAAAGTACTAGTCAGTCATAATTTGTAAGGTAGAAGTTGTAGCCAGTACATCTGAGACTGGGTGAAGACATTAGGACACACTGTGAACAGTGTTGGCTGAGCATTATTAGCTGTATTGCATAGTGTTCTCCAAGGAAGTTGTGAGCTAATAAAATAACTGGTAGAATTGGAAGATAACAGAGAAAGCTGAAAAGTTTCTGGACTTTGCAAGCATAGAAAATGGATTTGCATCTAGCCACATCAAGAATGTAGCCATTGAGACCTACCCAGCCTGAACAAAGAACAAAGTGCAGCTGTGGATACCATATTTTTCTAAGACACCTTACTGCTTACTGGGGTCAATGTTGTTGTTGTTGTTAGGTGCTGTAGAGTCGGGATCTGATTCATAGCAACCCTATGTACAACAGGTGAAACACAATTGTCAGTGCTTCTCATAGGGTTTTCAATGGTGGATTGATTTTTGGGAGTGGGTTGCTGGGTCCTTCTCCCAAGCCTACAGCACCTGGTTGGTGTTCCCAGGTGGTCTCCCATCCCAGGACTAACCAGGCCGACCCTGCTTAGCTTCTGAGATCTGACAGGATCTCATGCCACAGGGATACTGCTGCAGGCTACTGGGGTCAATAAGCTCTAGTAAATTCTTTCAGTTAGAATAAATGTTTCAAGAATATTGTTCCTGAGATCCTAGAAAACTTCAAAGTGGCCCCTGACTGAAGATATACAAGGTCTTCTGAGACCCACAATTCTAAGGCAGGAAAGAGGAGGAAAAAATATTCATCTACAACAAAGGGAAGAATACCCAATGCCCCTGAGATTTGGTGTGGAAAGATAATGACAAATGAATAAGCTCTCTGAGGGAGAGGCCAAGAGCTATTGGCCATAATGATATAAAAGCTGGACTCATGTCTACCATGACACTCTCTGCCCTGGAATAGAGACTTTGGAAGCGCCATCTGAATTTCAAAATTGCTGTGGACCAGTGACTATGAGTACCCTCTGTTTTTCTCCCTTCTGCCCTGTTCCAATGGGAGTGCTCCAAGTGGCTGTCCAGCCTAGGACCGTCATTTTGACCCTGTGGGAGAGAGATCACTTTTACTTAAAATTGCTAGATCTCTAAACCAAAAGGATCCCATCAAAACCTGATGAGGTTAACAGCTATGGCATCAGGCCTGCCAAGAACTGCACTCTGATTGCATCATCCTTTTGGAGATGTCTAACCTCGGGATGGGGCTGGAATTTAGCTCAGTTGGTAGAGCGCTGCTCTGCAGTCTCTGAGGCCCGGAGTTGGATTCCCAGCACTGCAAAATGGGAGAAGGATGTGGCAATCCCGAAACAGCCATTGAAAATCCTATGAGGGTCGCTATGAGTGGGACTTGACTCGACGGCACCTAACAACAACAACAACCACCTAGGGATGCCTCAATTGGATTGTCCCTATGGGATATCCACCTTCGGAGGAAGGAAATTGGTGCTTAGGACTCACAGGGGGACTTGTAAGTGATTGTACCATCGTTCAGAAAATACACGCTTCTTTTTCTGCACTTTCTCCCATGCCCCTGCCCAACAAGAGCATATTGTTGGCATCATCAGTTTTGGATGTGGTCACTTGACCGTCTTTGGACACCAGGCTGTGAGTGCCAGTGAACACATAACCCTTGCAAACAAAGGTTCCAGGAGATATTACACCTTCCCAGCATTCATTTTGTGCTCGTCCCGCAGCACGGAAATAATAGCCCCGTAGCGTCTGATCCTTCAGTCCTGAAATCAGGAGTGCTGAGCGCGCCTGAACATCGCCTCCACTTGGGGGTGAGCTCTCTGCAGCCAAGAGGCTGCTGTGAAATGAGTATTGGTTGTACTCAGTTGCTGAGGTCTTCGGGTCATTTTCAAAGCAACATTACTGCAAGAAAGGCTGAGTAATGCAAATAAACAAGCGGCACTGGTAAGAGCTGTCGTTGGAAGAGGTGATCCTCACTTGGCACTGTGGATCAAAACGCGTGTATGTGTTAAAAATGGAGCATCACAGAGTAAACAGAAATGTGAGGAAGGTGTGGGTGTAGATAATCGAGAATGGATGAGGCTCGTGTAGGAATAAATTAATGGAAGAAATCACGGGAAAATGTACAACAGGTTTGTCCCAGAATATTTAAATTTGTGAAAATTAATAAAATTAAAATACACAAATAGCATAAAAATGTCTCTGAAATAAGTACATTTCACCCATACTTTATGGATGAGACTGTGAGAACGTGAGAGGAAGAACAATTTGCAGATATGTGTGTGTAGGGCAGGGAGGATCCAGCTCTACAGCCCACACTTAGGACTCATACATGGGGACAATGACCTAACAGCAACCCACCCAATACCTGCCAACCTGTCCTCACTCCTATGGGCTTTGAATCCAGCACTGTTTCCTGTAGATTCTCAAAGCACAAGAAGATGTACACTTGTCTGTCTTTTTGACAAGGAGCCAGAGTTACCACATATTAAATTTCACATATGCAATTGACTGCCCAGCACAAATTACGTCTTTCAGAAATGTCATTCTGGTGAATTGTGCCAGCTATTCCCACGGTGGAAAACACCAAGATTTGTTTTTACAGACAAACGGAGATTGGAAAACAAAATATCGTGAAATTAGGTTTGCGCCTCAGATTGTTTTAGCGCAAAGAGGACCGCACTGGAAATCTCATTCACTGTCACCCGAACCCCATTCTCAGCAAAATCCAGACAAGAGCTAATGGGAAGTAAAAACTCAACTTATCTCTGATCTGAACTAAATAGAATGTCTCGGGTAGAGAAGTGAACCCGAGGGAGATATTTGTGAAGCAGCTGAGACCCTTTCGTGCTGGGTCTGGGGAGCAGAGGACACAGCAACCCCTGCTTTTTTTTTTTTGGTACTGGGGGTTGAACCCAGGGCCTTGCACTTGCATGCTTTGCAAGTGCTGGACCACTGAGCTACAACCCTAGCCCATTTTTTTTTTTTTTTTTTTTTTTTTTTACTTTTTGAGACAGGGTCTCACTAAGTTACACAGACTGCCTCTGGTCTCGAACTTGGCGATCCTCCCGCCTCCGCCTTCCGAGCTGCTGGGATTATAGGCGCACACCACTGTGCCAGGCTAGCAAGCCCTGCTTTACCTTGTTGGGGCAGGTAGAGATTTGCTCTGGGGGTCTGAGCATGTGGAGCTGGTGCCCTGCAACTGGCCCAGGGCCCTAGGATTTGCATGTTTATCTGGGCACATGATACACAGTCTGAAGTTTGCAGAGGTTGGGTGAAGGGAAATGAGGAGGCACCTCCTGGCCCTGAACAGCCCCTCCCCTGGAACATGAAGTGCCGCTGGCAAGCCGAAGGTGGCCAGGTGATGGATGTCACTCTCCCAATGACAGCCTGGTGTGTAAGACTTGGATGAGGAGCAGACTCTGTAGCCTCTTTGCTGGGCTGATGATCATAGCAACCTTGCTGGGGAAGCCTGTGTGACGGGTGGATGCAGACGGCTTCCGGGGATAAGAGTGAACTCGGAGCTGCAGGTGGCCTCTGGGGCAGCAGGGAACTCCCAGGTTACAATCAGCTAGCAGCTGGACACTTGCCCCCAGTCACAAGGCACAAAGTCTGCTGATGGCGTGAGGGGCGCGAAGCAGGTCCTCCGTATTGGAACATGCAGCGGAGACCCCAGGTCTAGTGGGCACAGTGCTTGCGGCAGCCTGGGGCCCTGGGCGGCACACGCAGTTCAGCTCTGTCTGGATTCTGCCTTGGGAATGCTGTGCTAATGACTGCATGCTGCTTCAGCCCTTCAGAGCCCGGTGGGGAGTGGCCAGGTGCAGGGTGGGAAGGGGGGAGGCCCGGAGGCCTGGCTCCGAGGCTGCACTCACTCTGGGGGCCATGGCGAGGGAGACGGGAGACCTGGAGAGAGGACAGTCTGGGACAAAGCGTGAAAGAGCACTCTGCCACTCTGCAGACAGTTCTGGTGCAGCCAGCTCAGTGTCCAGACGTCCCCCAGGTGAGGGCTGAGGGGCCAGTGGGGGCAGCAGAGGCTGAGTTCCTGGGGGAAGACTGGTGGGGCCGTGGCTCCCTCTTGAAGGGTGAGCTGATGGCATTTGATGATGAGCTAATCTTGGGTGTGAGAAGGAAAACCACCGATAACCGAGCCCAGGGTTCTCAGCACGGGCCCCTGAAGAGACGGATGGGTTCGCCTTTTGCCATGGTGAACAGTTGTGAGGACAGAAGTTGAGGGCTCTGTGGTGAACAGAATGGCCACTGGTCCCCCCCCCGTAGAGATAACGGCCTGCAGGCCCATTGCCACAGGAGCTGGGAGGCCAGTGGTAGGTCTGGAAGGGACCTGGTCTGGGCTCCACTGAGCAGAGCTGACCCTAAAGGCAGGTGAGGCCTGCTTTAGTGGCTGAGCAAGCAGAGGTGGCTGAGGAAGGAGGTTCTGAGCTCCCAGCCTCTCTGCAAGAAGCCGGGTCCTCCTGGACCACAGCTGGGGGCTGGCAGTGGGCTGTCCTTGTGCTCTGCACGTGCCACACTTGGTCTTGGTCCTGGGATGCGGTGGGGTGTCCCTTTTGGACGGCCATCTTTGAAAATCTCTGGCTTTTTCTGTGCTCACCAGGCATCCATAGCAGGCTGGGAGCTCACGGACTACAAGGAAGCGGGGGACTCGGCTCTCAGGCAGATGAAGGAATGCGGAGTGCTTTGCATGCACTTAAATCCAAGGAGACGTGTGTCTTTAAATCCGGATCCTCAAATCAATCACCGCCTGCCAACGCGCTTCTGTATGCAAAGTCAGTTTCCATCAGATGCTTCCGAAAATAGCCCAGTGCTGACCAGTCGTGACTCTTATGTAAGATTTAGCGCCGTCCTTAGCCGGCACCTGTCAGGAATGGGATGTGACAGGCTGCGTCGGGGCAGCTCGCGGTGATGGATTCCCAGCCAAATGAGAGATGGCTCTCTGAGCACGCGGGGCGCCCACCTCGGCAGCAGGCTGCTCTCTGCAGGAGCTGGTGGCGTGGATGTGCGGCCCCATGAGGTCTCCCCTGGGTCCCCCCGGGCAGGCTCCACGGGGGCTGTGCATTGCATCATAGCTTTGAATGCCTTAGTGACAGGCCAGCTGCAAGGGCCCCAGGGAGCAGACGTCCCCCAGCTGCCTCCAGCCGGATGGACCTCCTGGCCAATGCCACCTCCTGGCCAGGACTGTGCCAGGGCCATGAGGTGGCTCCCTCTCTGCACACTGAGATGTGGCAGGGTGGAGAGGTGGTGTCTGTTCCCATGTTCCTGGCTGACCGGAAGAGATCCAGGCCTCCCTCCAGCCAAACACTGTGAGAACAGAGCTGGGCACCTGCAGACCCCTGCAGGAAGTCCTGGCTTTTCCTCCAGGCACCCCTCCTGCCAGCCTCCATGGGAGTCCACCCAGCCTAGCACCAGCCCCAGTGCTGAGGAAGACAGGTGGGCAAAGCCATTCTCCAGACCACACTGTAGGATCTCACACCAAATGGCCTGGCCCCTACGGACCAACCAGCCCTGGTGCTCAGCCCTCCCTTCTGCACCTCTCTGCCACTTCCCCTCCATCTCTTCCATGGCAGATACAGTCACCGCTCCTTATCCACAGGGGATGCAGTCCATGACCCTCAGTGGATGCTCCAAAGAGTTGTTGTTGTTAGGTGCCATCGAGTTGAGTCCGACTCATAGCGACCCTCATAGGGTTTTCAATGGCTGACTGTTTTGGGATTGCCGTGGGAGTGGGTTGCCACATCCTTCTCCCATTTTGCGGTGCTGGGAATCGAACTCGGGACCTCAGAGACTGCACAGCAGCACTCTACCAACTGAGCTAAATGTTAGGTGCCGTCAAATCATGCCAGACTCATAGCGACCCTTATAGGGTTTTCAGTGGCTGATTTTTTTTTGGGATTGCCTCAGGAGTGGATTGCTATGTCCTTCTCCCATTTTTGCAGTGCTGGGAATCAAACCCAGGACCTCGGAAACTACAGAGCAGCGCTCTACCAACTGAGATAAATCCCAGCCCCACTGAAAAGAGTAGCGAGTACCAAACCATAAATATACTATGCTTTTTCCTATGCACACAGATCTATGGTAAAGCTTACTTTAAAAGTTAGGCATGGACAGCTGGGCGTGGTGGTGCATACCTGTAATCCCAGCGGCTTTGGAGGCAGAGCCAGGAGGATCTCAAATTTGAGACCAGAGGAAGTCTGCGTAACTTTGCGAGACCCTGTCTCAGAAAGTAACAAAAAAAATAAAAGGGCTGGGGGTGCAGCTCAGTGGTCCAGCACTTGCAAAGCATGCAGGCATGAGGCCCCGGGATCAAACCCCAGTACCACAAAAAAAAAAAAAAAAAAAAAAAAAAGGCACGGGAAGGGATTAACAACATACATGGGAATAATAAAATGGAGCAAGACTAACAGGAATGTTGTGTACACAGCGTGGATGCACTGGACAAAGGGGTGATTCATGTTCTGGGTGAGATGGAATAGGATGGTGAGAACCTTTAGTCTGCACTAGTCCAGAATTTTAAATTCTGGAATTGTTTATTTCTGGAAATTTTCACTTGGTATTTGTTGGGGTTCACTCTGGCCCTGGAGGGGTATCGGAGCTTGCCTCAACATGGGTATACGGGGATCCTTGGAAATAGGCAAGAGCCAGTGGTGCCAAAGAAGGACTTCAGGTGCCTTCTTGCAAACAGGGACAGAATTTAAGTTGCGCCTCCCAACGTGAATAAAAGGAGATACATCACAACGACGCTCTATGATGAAAGTGTCCCACGGTGTGTCTTCTGTTGCCTCTCACAGTTCGCCTTCTCTGCTCTCCTCCTTCCCAAGGCAGGGGAAGAAAAGCAGAGAGCTCTTCATGTCTTGCTTGGAGCCCTCACCTTTTGGGAGGCCCCGGGCTTGACACGGAGTCTTGCTTGTAGTTCTCAGATGTCTTCACTGGTGGTGCTAGAGGTTGCAGGTCTCAGGAGTAGGGTGTGGGGGTTAGGTTTGAAAGGGCTTGGAGAGCAGGGGCACAGGGGGGGATCAAGAGCATAAGGGACAAAAGGGGAGCTAGTAGTTTCAGTGGTGGTATATATAGCTTCTATGAAGGGGGCGTGGACCCGGAAATAGCCAATCAGGGAGCAGCTTGTACTGGGTGTGTCAGTTATGTAACTAGGGATTTGAAAAGAAAAATTTTGATAGGGGGGTTAGGCACAGGCCAGGCTAATCACCAATCTTCCTTTTCCTACAAATCAGGGGGCTCTGGGCAGCCAATCAGACTGAAAGAGGCCACACCAGTGCTGGGTTGTTTGGGGGCCATCTTGGATCACTCAGTGGGAGGGAGAGGGGTAAAATAGGTGAAGGGTGAACTGGGACTTGGGTAGCCATATTGGCTCTTTGTGAGTCAAATAGGTCCCAGTCCAGGTTCCTGGGTTAAGGGTGACCAGAGGTGGGAGGGGGCAGAACAGGGCAGGATCTGGGGAGGGCTCAGACCTCGGCTGGTACAGAGCAAGCCTCAACCTGGGCACCCTCCCCCTCCACCCCAGGCGGGGGTGTGTCCAGATAATTCCCTGCAGGTATTTTTGGACTACAGTTGGCTGTGGCTAAGTGAGACCTCTAAAAACAAAACTCCGGATAAGGGCAGGCAACCATCCAACCTGTTCTCTGCTGACGGCCCCCTTCCCCGAGTTGGCTCTGAATGCCTGGCCTTCTCTGGAAGACGTCCCATCACCGCACCTCTGCCCGACTCTGAGGCCTCAGTGCTGCCATCTCCACCTTTACTTCGTCTTCTCAGCTCCTATCCCAACCACCGTGTCCACCTGAGGCTCCCTGAGTGGACCTGGCTCTCTCTGGCCTTTGGTATTTACTGAGTGACCTTGAGTGGATGGTTGGCCTCTCTGAGCCTCAGTTCCCTCCCCTTACTGATGGGCTTGGTGGTGTCCGGGGTTGTATTGTGTGCAACACAAATGATGCCTGGAAACGCTGCTTAGCCCGGTGCATGGGAGGCAGTAGAGGCTCAAGGGAAGGGAGTCGCGTTCAGGGGCTGTCTTTGCCCTTTCCCTGATCCCTGTCTCTCACTGTCTCCTTGTTTACACGTCAGGACTTAGACGGTTCCTCCACAGGGCCCTCTGACTTTTGTGAGGCAGAGGTGGGGACCTCCCTCAGCCTCCTGCGCCCTGCGCTTACTGCTGCCTGGTCCACACAGCACCGTGTTGGGATTGTTCGCTAACATCTTGGTCTTCTCACCCCGGGTGTCTGGAGAGCAGGGACTCTTCCTTTCCATGCCTTGTGCAGTTTGTTGAGTAAGCAAAGGAAACACAGCCAGCTCCCTCTGCTCTAATGAGCGCTCACTGGCTGACTTCGCTCTAGGACGTGACCTCTCGAGGGTTTGCCCCAACCCCACCGTCCCCACCCACACCGACTTGGCTCCCAATGTGAGGACTGTGCAGGCCGCAGCCTAACGCAGCAGGTTCAGGGAGCTTGTTTACTGGGAGGCTTTCTTCGACAATGCGATTCTTTGAGCTAATGTGACTGAGGTTTTGTGCCTCTTTTGAGTCTTTCTTTCCTTCATTCATCCACTCTCTGTAGAACATAAAGTGTGAGCCCGTATTCAATGACTGTGATTCCTGCTTGGTTCTATACTTTACCTACTTACTCTGTCATGTTTGTATCGGTTAGGTGCAGCCGCGTAACAAAGCACCTGAACACAGTGGCTTCCTACAACTAGAGCCTGTGGTTCTCACAAGTCTGTGAGTCTGCTGGGTAGCTGTTTGAGGTGATTCAGCTCAGCTATGACCTCTGGGAGACCTGGCCTTGTGCCTTCCTTAATGGGCTGTCAAGAGCTACATGTCATGGGCTGATCAACTGTGTGAAGTCTGACAAAGGTCGGTCTACCCTTGGGGTGCACTTTGGTTCCTGTGCCTCACTGCCCATTCCTGCTCCAGAGCACCTTCCCACCATGTTAATGCCGTGGTGAGAACTCTGGCTAACACACTCTGGGGGAAAGCTGGGGCTCCTGGCATCTCCATCCACAGAACACAGCACACCCCTCATCTCCTCCCTGCTTCTTCTCACACGCCCGTGATGCTGCTCTCCACCTTCCCCAAGGCCTCCAGGGTCCATGCACATTTGTTCTTATTCCTTGTTGGCCTCAGCCAGGGTCCCCGGATGCTGCTCATGCCTCGGCCGAGGCACTCCCACAGCTCTGCACTCAGACACCTCCACCTTCCCTCTAGGGTCTGCAAGATCCCTCCTCATCTTGGCCTCCCCTGGTGCTGGCCCTCCAAGGTCACACGGCCCAGGTTCCAGAGAGGACTCCAGAGCCTCGCAAGGCCACCAGGCCTCTCGCAGCAGCTCCTGGCTGGGGTACAGCTTCTCCGGCTCCCCTCCCTTCCCCATGCTGCTGAGCATGTGCCAGGGCCTCCCTGCTGACTGCCCTGCCCTCTGGGGGAGGGTGCCCTTCTGCAGACGTCTGCTTCTGTCTCAGGCACCCTCGCCTTGGCCTTTCCCCTCTACCTTTTGGTTTTTGCACTTAAAGAAGGAGAGAGGTCACTCCCATACCACAAAAGTCACCATTTTAAAGTAGAAAATTCAATGTTTTTTAGTATAGTCACAGGATTCACAACCATTGCTACTACCTAAATCCAGAATGGGGTTGGCATTTAGCTCAGTTGGTAGAGTGCTGCTTGGCAGTCTCTGAGGTCCCAAGTTCAATTCCCAGCACCACAAAAATGCGAGAAGGACATGGCAACCCAATCCCAAAGCAATCCCCAAACAATAAGCCATTGAAAACCCTATGAGGGTCACTATGAGTCAGATACTCACTCGACGGCACCTAACAACAATTCCAGAATATTAGCTCAGTTGGCAGAGCGCCGCTCTGCAGTCTCTGAGGTCCCTGAAAGTAACCTTGTTCTGTTAGCAGAAACTCCTCTTCCTCATCTTTCCCACCCCTGGGAACCATCTATCTGCCTCTATGTCTACGAATTTGCCTTTTCTTATATTCCAGACAAGCAGGATTGTTCAATGTGTCCTTTTCAAGGGAGGGCTTCAGAGAGGGTAGATCTGAGCAAAACAGATTTATATACCTGTATGAAAATGTCACAGTGAACCCATTAATCCAACAATTAACGCAGGTTAATGATTATGATTTTAAAAGTCTAAGGAGACGTGGCCTTTCGTATTTGGCTTTTTTCGCTTAGTGCAACGGTTCCAAGGTTTGTCCCTGTTGCAGGATTTATCAGTGCTTAGTTCCTTTCCCTGGCTGCTTCATACTCTGTTGTTTGAATTTGCTGCATTTCCTGAATTCAGTCATCAGGCCATGGACCTTCGGGTTGTCCCCACTTTTTGGCGGCTATGAATCCTGCTGGCCTTGGTGCTTACATACAAACGTTTGTATGAACATATGCTGTTAATGCTATTGTGACTTCTCGGTCATAAGGTGCTGCCATGGTTAACAGTTCTGGGAATTCTCCGCAGGACCTGCACCATCTCGAATTCCCTCCAGCAAGGGGTGGGGGCCCAGTTTCTCTACATCCTCACCAGCTCTTGCCTGTGTTTATTTATGGCTCCCTAATGGCTGTGAGGGCTGGGATTTAGCTCAGTTGGTAGAGCGCCGCTCTGCAGTCTCTGAGGTCCCGAGTTCGAGTCCCAGCACCGCAAAAATGGGAGAAGGAAGTGGCAACCCACTCCCAAGGCAATCCCGAAACAATCTGCCATTAAAAACCCTATGAGGGTCGCTATGAGTCGGACACGACTCGATGGCACCTAACAACAACAGCAACAATGGCTGTGAAGTGGCGTCTCATAGTGGTTCTGTTTGCTGTTCATTTTAAATGGCCGTCTCTCCCTGACTTTGTTCCCAGATCTCTTTTTTCTAAGTCACTTAGGGCCTTTTATTTTTTATGTGGTTCTGGGGATTGAACCCAGGGCCTTTCACCTGCTAGACAAGGGCCCTACCAGTAAGCTCCGCCCCCAACCCCACTCTCTGCCTTTGTACATCTGAAAATCCATGTCCACATACGTAGAGCCTGTGAGCGTCTGTGTAGACCATGCACGCTCTACACAGGCACATATTCACATACCTGCTTCGCTCAGGACTCGGAGGAATGCGTTCTGCTGACCCCCGGGCTCCCCTCCCCCTTGGAGTCCCACCCCTCCCCCTCCCCCTTGCAGTGCCAGGGCCACTGTGAGCTCTGTCCTTCTCACCAACGGCCCACTGCTGGCCCACAAGTGTGGCTCGAAGACCCCACTTGTCACCCGGCTAGCCCTTCCCTCTTTTCACCCTGTCAAAGTCCCGCTTCTCCTCCGTGAAGCACCTGCTCAGGCTGAGCTGTGATGAAATGGGGGTGGGAGGACACCCCAAGGAGAAATGGGTGGGACAAAGACAAGGTCTTCACCGGAGACCCACATCTGGCCCCACCGTAGTGGGTGGAGTACAGGTTGCAGTTATGGCACAGCTCCCAGCCACACCTTCATCCTTTGGATCCTGTGCCTGTGTACCGGCTCCAGGCAGCAGTTGTAAGGAGGGCAGGTGCGTTGTGTCCCAAAGAACCAGTGTGTTTCACAGAAAACTAAAGGCATCCCCCACGAAGGAATGCCAGAGAAAGGCAGGGCCAGACAGGGCCAATGCTGCGGGCGGCTGCAGCTGTTAGGGAGGAGGCTTGGCTGGCCAGCCTGGGAGGATGGGACTTGACGTGAAGTCTCGCCATCCATCATCACACGCCCAGCACCTGTGCTCAGAGCCCAGGCTGCCACCTCTCAGACCCCTGTGGATTATCCCACAGTCACGGCTTCCTTGTGTCAACACGAATGTTCTAATAAGGCCGAAACTTCATCCCTTTCTGTTTGTTGTTAAATTCATCTCTTGTGATTTATTGATTTTCTTAAAAGAAAAGTAATTCCATTTTTCATTTTTTGCAGCTTATTACCAGACACTTGGGTCTGGGACACAGGAGCAAGAATTCTGTGGAAAGTGTTTCAGAATGTTTCCAAATCCAAGCCAATAAAAATACACGGATCTATTGTTTAATGTTACAGAGAACAAATGTGGGTAGTTACACTGAAGCTCGCTGCTTGGCCTGCTAGGTAGAGCAGCAGAGCTCTGGCTTGGACAGAAGGTTACACCCCAGGAGGCCTGAGTAGGAGATGTTTAGGGAGGGGAAGTAGAAATACCCGGTGACACCAAAGCACACAGATGACCCGGCTCTGGATCTGGGGGAGACGGTGAAACCCTCTGCTCCCTGACTCCGTGGGTCACCAGAACATGGAGGATGGGGAAGAGCTGCAAGTTTAATGCGCCCTCAGAGTAATGGGGTGAAGCATCCCCTCCCCAAGCCCGGCCTCTCCAGGACGGAGCTCAAGGCACTGGGACGCGGAATGGCACTCGGGCCAGGCAGGAGAGCCCGTGACGAGGCTCACGTTCTGGCCGGAGGAGCAGGAAAGGAGCGCCCCACAGGAGGAAAACCCGGAAGGCCCCTTTCCTTTTCTAGTTCTCTCTCGCTGCAGCCTCTTCAGCCATAGCGTGGGAACAATGGCTGCCACTGGTAACAAGAGCTCAGGAGCTGAACCTTGGGGGCCAGGCAGTCAAGCTGTGCCTGGGGCAGCCGAGGCTCAGGAGGAGAGGTCTCACCCAATGCTTCCTCCCCTCTGCCTCTGCCTGCTTGGCTATGGATGGGGGTGTGGAGGGTGTGCAGAAGTGTAGAGCAGAACCAGGCAGCTGACACCCGGATCCCCAGCCACAGGGTCTTAGAAAAGCTGTTTGTGAGACTCTGGGATCACCGCCCCCTGCGCCCACAAGCTGTGCAGGGGACCCCTCGTGACCGAGCATCCCAAACATCCAGAGACTGCACAAGTAGAGATCTGAGGTTGGCCACTGGAATATACACATATGGGACAGATCCGAGCTGAGCTGTGAGGCTTGTCAAACTCAACTGACTGTGGAACCCCAGCCAGCTCCAAGAAGGAATACAGGAACATGTGGCCTGGATGTAGCAAGTCAGCTGCCTATGTAAACAAAATGACACCTCCTTTTCTTTCTTTTTATTATTATTATTATTATTATTATTATTATTATTATTATTATTATTTTGCAGTTCTGGGGGTTGAACCCAGGGCCTCGCACTTGCATGCTTTGCAAGTGCTGGACCACTGAGCTGCATCCCCAGCCCATTTTTTTACTTTTTGAGACAGGGTCTCGCTAAGTTAGGCAGACTGCCTCTGGTCTCGAACTTGCAATCCTCCTGCCTCCACCTCCCAAGCCACTGGGATGACAGGCGTGAGCCACCGTACCCGGCACATCTTCTTTTCTTTAAGGGCCTCCTATTAGAGCATCCAAAATGCCCAGGGTGATGCAGAGCCACTCAGCACAGGAAGCACCAGGAATACCTCAGTTCTCCTGGGGAAAGGACCATCCACAGAGACTGACACGGAGATGGCACAGCAGCCAGAGCTATCCACCGAAGACGTGAAAGCAACAACTACTAAACGACTCCAAGTCATCCCTGGCTCACTCGAAGTCAATTAAAAATGATAAAATTAAGCCGGGCGCGGTGGTGCACGCCTATAATCCCAGCGGCTCTGGAGGAGGAGGCAGGAGGATCGCAAGTTTAAGACCAGAGGCAGTCTGCGAAACTTAGTGAGACCTTGACTCAAAAAGTAAAAAAATGGGCTGGGGGTGCAGCTCAGTGGTCCAGCACTTGCACAGCATGCAGCGTGAGCCTCTGGGTTCAACATCCAGTACCACAAAAACAAACAAACAAACAAACAAACAAAAAGGGAAAAAAGAGAAAATTGACATTTAAGTCCTGGCAACATGGATTCAAACTAAAAAACTCACGCATGGGCTCCATAGCTGAAGAGAGATGACAGAGAAAAGAATCACTGAATGCAGGGACAGATCCACAAAAATCACCCCATTCGTGCGATGAAGATAAGGACTGGAGAAAACCGATGAAGCGATGGGGACCTGTGCGGCAGCAATGAAGGGTCCAGGATATGTGTGGTTGGCATCAAGTTCAAGGGAAAGAGTGCGATGCTGAGAAAGATAGCTCAAGAAATATTTCCTGTGAACTCTCCACATTTGGAGAGATGCATAAACCAACAGAGCCAGGAAGCTCAGCAAATCCCAGAGCGAATAAGCCCAAGGAGTGCTGTGCTCAGACAAAGTGAAAGCTCAGAACACAGCGCCAGAAGGCAGCGCGCACTTCCCCATAGGGGAGGCAGCTCCGGCGGCTGTGGCTCCCTTCCCTGAAGCCACAAAGGTGGGACGCAGGTGGCAGAGCTTCTTTAAAAGTGCTGAAGGGAAAGGATTTTCTCAGCAGAAGTGCGTCTCCGTGGGAAATGCCTTTGGGAAACAGGATGAAATAAAGACATTCTCGGCTGCAGGAAAAGCCTGAGATTTCAGGAGCAGCCAAATGGCTCGGAGAGAATTCCTTTTAAAGGAAGGGCTCGCAGCAGAGGGAAGTGTGGGCATCAGGGAAGGGAGTGGCCCGTGTGTGGCAAACGTGATAGATTCTTTGGCTACATTTTCAGTTCTTTGAAACCGGCTTGAATGTGGACAGTAAAAACAGGGTGCCGCTGCCCCATGGGCTCTTCTGTGTATGAAGTAGAATACGTGGGACAATGACCAGGTAAAGAGGAAGGCGGGGACACCCACTGGACCTGATGGCATCTTGTCTCTAGGCAGACTGTAAAAAGCTAAGCATAGTGCAATCTCCGGTTTTCACAATTAATCTGTACCAAGAGATGCAGCAAAAACCAAAACATAGAATGCTAACAATGTTCAAGTAACCCAGAAGGAGGCAGGAAAGGAGGAACAGAAAGATGGATATTGGTCAGGATGAGCAGAAGAACAAACAGCGAAAGGATAGAGCCAAGTCCAAATGTGTTAATTATTATAATAAATAAAATGCTCTTGCTGGGCACGGTGGCACATGCCTGTAATCCCAGTGGCTTGGGAGGCAGAGGCGGGAGGATCACAAGATCGAGACCAGAGGCAGTCTGTGTAATTTAGCGAAACTCTGTCTCAAAAAGTAAAAAAATGGGCTGGGGGTGCAGCTCAGTGGTCCAGCACTCGCAGAGCATGCAGGCGCGAGGTCCTGGGTTCAACCCCCAGTACCTCAAAAAAAAAAAAATCCTCTCCACACACTGTTAGAAGACCAAGGCTGTTAGGATGGATGAAACAAACGTTTCTCCTACACTGCCCATAAGAAGCTCACTTCACATATAATGGCACAGGTATATTAAAAGAAAGAGATAGAAAGCGCCATCCATCTGAACACTTTCCACGAAAGCTAGGCTGATCATATTAATATCAGACAAATGGACTCCAAAGCTAATAAATTTACCCAGGATAAACCAGGACCTCATGTAATGATAACAAGAGTCCATTCACCACGGAGACATAGCAATGCTAGATGTGTCTGCTTCTAACAAAAGACTGTCCAGATCCACGAAGCAAAAGCTGCAGAAACTGAAAGGAGAAATGGGCAAATCCTCCATGGTCAAAGAGAAGCTGTCACACACTCTATTAGTAAGATGTACAGCTGGCTGAAAGAATCAGCAAGGGTCCTGGAGTGCAGCCCTGATCAACCCTCCGCACCTGACTCACATCTATAAGGATGCCCCACTCAAGAAGGGCAGAGCACTGTAGGGAGAAATTGGGAAGAAATTGGCAAAAACCCCAAAACTGGGAAAATGGCTAAATCTAGGGAAAATGAAAGTAACTTGGTTGCATGTTTGTACAAAACACTTCACAAATCCCCTGAACCTGACTGGACAATTGGACTCAATGCTGATTGGCTCAGGCCATTCTGTGGGCGAGCTATATAAAGAGCTGCACTGGCAGCTCAACCCTTTTCGCCCTTTCTCTCGCCTGCACCATTGGCAAGGAAAGACCCCATTTTTGTCCAGACCACCAATGAGGAAATAGCTTTCCCATTCTCTGGACGGGACCTTGGGTGAGGAAAGAATGCTCTCCCACTGCGACCATCAACAAGGAAAGAACCTGCTCTCCGTCTGATCACTGATGAAGCAAGAACTCTCCTCATCACCACCAAGACCACCAGCACAGGTGTTTGCCCCTAGAAGGCAAAAGCACCTGAAGCTTTTCCTTTCTCCCATCTCCGCCAGCATCCCGAGGGCAGCAGGAGTCTGTGCCCCTCACCCGAGGGTCCCGAGTGAATTGTGTTTAATATCTGTGTGCGCAGTAGCGCCACCTGTCAGAACATCCAGGCCAGACCAGGAGGCGTGGGCACCACAGAGCACAGACACTTTTAGGTAAGTGGGGATGCTAGCCAGAACATCGCTGAAATCCCACTAGGTGTACTTTCCAATCCTAATGGACTCAGGCTAGAAACCAACAACAGAAAGATACCAGGGACATCTCCAGACATGTGGAGATGAAACAGCATCCTCTCAGGTAACAATTAGATCAAGAGGAAGCCTCAAGGGAAATTAGAAATACTTTTAACTGCATATCAATGAAAATAAAGCATATCAAAACATGTGGGATGTGACTAAAACAATGCTTAAAAGGGAATTTAAATCATTAAATGTGTATATTAGCAAAGATTAGAGGTCTCAAATGAATAATCTTAGCTTTACCTAAGAAACCAGAGTGGAGGGCAGAGAAAATCTAACGTGAGTGAGAGAAAGGAAGTCTTTTTTTTTTTTTTTGCCATATCTGAAGTATTTTATTTATTCAAATTTATCCTATCTGAGGTTAATGCTACTCCATTTGACAGTTTAAAAATCATTCTGTAAACAAAATAAGAAATTACAACATCAACAGCTAACATAAGGATACAATAAATAATAAAATGAAGGCTTAAAGAGGAGAGCAGAAGTCAATCAGACTAAACAGAAACAATGGAAATATTGAGAAAACAAAAGCTAAGTCCTTGTAAACATCAATAAAATTAATAAACATCTAGCAAGGCTGATAAATATAAGAAAGAAGCTAGGATTATCAATATCAAAAATGAGGGCTTTAAGCTGGGCGAGGTGGCGCACACCTGTAATCCCAGCGGTTTGTGAGGCGGAGGCAGAAGGATTGCAAATTTGAGACCAGAGGCAGTCTGCATAATTTAGCGAGACACTGTCTCAAAAAGTCAAAAAAAAAAAAAAAAAAAAAAAAAAAAAAAAAAAAAAAAAAAAAAAAAAAAAAAAAAAAAAAAAAAAAAAAAAAAAAAAAAAAAAAGAAGAAGAAGAGGGTTTTGTTTATTTGTTTTGGTTTTTAACACAGACCCTGAAAACATCAAAAGGATAAGCAAGGGATTTTGCACATATAAATTCTACAACTTACATGAAATAGACCAAGTCCTTGAAAAACACAAACAACCCAAACTCACTCAGATGAAATTTAAAAAATCCTGGTAGCCTTATAATTTTCAAGGAAATTGGATTTGTAGTTACAAACCTAGAAGGAAATCTCTAACCCTAGGTGGTTCATGGGCATATTCAACCCAGCATTTGAAACAATACAAATTATGCATAATTTGTTGAAGAGAAACACTTCCTACTTCATTTTATGAGGTAACTATTAACCAAGTGAAGGTAGTATTTTTTTAAAAATGCAGAAAACAAAGCAAAACAAAACAAAAACACTACAGACCAATGTTGTCCATTGTCCACGTACCTATGTGCAAACATCCTCAACAAACTATTAGCAAATTCAATCTGGCAATATATAAAATGATGAATATTTTACCATCCACTGGGGCTCATTCCAAGAATTAAAAACTGGGTCAGCATTCGAAAGGCAATGTAATGGACTGTAATAACTATCCAGGAAGTAATATCACATGATTATATCTATTGGTATAGAGAAGGCATTTGACAAAACTCAGATGCGCTTACAATAAAAACCCAAAGCAATCTAGGGGGAGAGGTAAATTTCCTGAATCTGTTAAGGGGAATTTTCAAAAATTTGTAGCTAACATCTTACTTAATGATGAAAGACACAATAACTTTTCCCTGAAAGCAGGAAAAGACTGGGCAGACCAGTCTTTAGCATTGCAATCCTGTCTAATAAGGCAAGAATAAGAAACAGAAGCACACAGCCTGGAAGGAAAGACAAAACTGTCCTTTTCATAGAGCGCAAGGTTATCAGTACAACCTGAGAGATGATACAGAAAACCTCTACATGAAGAAGGCACATAGCAAGGTCTCAGGACACAAGGTCAACCCCCCCACCTACACACATCCATTTCTTTGCATTAGGAATAGATGATTTGAAAACCAAAATTTTAAAATTATGCCATGTAAAATGGTCCAGAAAAAGTGAACTGTAAGCATAAATACGCCAAGACGCAGGCAGAATCTGAATGGTGGAGAGCGCAAACACAGATGAGAGGTGAGGAGACGCATAAATTTGGAGGCACACCGGGCCCCCGCCGGGAGCCAGTGACAAGATGATTTCAAAAGTTATGTGAAATGGCAAATGGACTGGAGCAAAGTTTTACAAAAACCAGTAAAAGCGAGCAATTCCTACCGGCTTGCAAGACTCACTCAAGCTCCTGTATTCAAAGCGCCATGGTAGCGACAAAGTGGTGGCTGTTGATGAATGGCAGGTCATAGACAGTCCGGAGAGGGATCTATGCAGATGTGGCCCTTTGATTTTTTTTTTAATAAGCACAAAGCCAGCCCAATGGAGAAAAGCATGGTTTTCCAAAAAAAAAAAAAAAAAAAAAAAGTGCTGGGATTATTGGTCCTTTCCTGCAACCATAGTCCTGTGGCATCCGATCCCGTCAGATCTGGGACATTAAGGAGGGATGGGCGTGGTTAGTCCTTGGATGGGAGACCACCTGGGAACACCAGGTGCTGTAGGCTTGGGAGACGGACCCAGCAAGCCACTCCCAAAAATCAATCCGCCATTGAAAACCTTATGCACAGCAGAGAAGCACTGACAATAGTGTTTCGCCTGTTGTATGTCGGGTCACTATGAGTTGGATACCGACTCGACAGCACCTAACAACAACAACATCCTGCTCATATGAGAAACTTGGAACCTGGGTGCCAGTGTCACCCCAGGTACAAAACCCGACCCAGACTGCATGATGAGTCAAACTGAAAAAGGCAAAATCTACAAAACCTTCAGAAGCAAAGCTAGGAGGAGCTCTTGGGGACCAGGGCATGAGGACAACACTGTGAGTGATGACCGCATTGTTGGATGTCAGACACCAAAAGCACGACCCATAGAAGAAACAGTGCCTTGGCCTTCTGCTCAAGAGACATTGTTACGAGAATGAAAAGGCCACTACACTGTGTCCTCTCAAATTCACGTGTCAACATCCAAAACCCAGTTCCTTAGAATGTGTATTTGGAACTTTGCTGAGGTCCTCAAGCTAAGGGAGGACATTCAGGTGGATCTCACTCCAACACACTCTGTGTCTTACCAGGAGAGGAAATGCAGACACAGAAGGACAGAGGGAAGGCCACGTGGACACACAGGGGGAAGAAGAGTCCGAGGAGAAAGGCTGGACCACAGGGCCCCCAGTGCCTCAGGGGGACCAGCCCTGCCCATGCCCAGGTCTCACACTTCTGGCTTCCAGAACTGAGTCAATAGGTTGCAGTTGTTGGGTTTGCCCAGTTTATGGGACTTTGTTACGTCAGCCCTAGCAAACTAACACAGCAAGTTGCAGATTGGCCTGAAAAATATTTATAAACTATATATACAATGAAGTTATTGTAACTGGAATATTTTTAAACTCTTAAAAATGAACAATAAGGCTAGGCACAGTGGCACGTGCCTGTAATACCAGCCACTCAGGAGGCAGAGGCAGGAGGATCAGAAATTTGAGACCAGAGGCAGTCTGCATAATTTAGTGAGACCCTGTCTCAAAAAAAAGTAAAAAGAATGGGCTGAAGGTGCAGCTTAGTGGTACAACACTTACAAAGCATGCGGGTGGGAGGCCCTGGTTTCAACCCCAAGTACAAAAAAAATAATAATAAAATAAATAAATAAATAAATAACAATAAGAAAATACATGTACCTAAGAAATGTCTGCAGCCATAGCACCCTGGCATCCAATTCTGCCTGATCTCAGAAGCTAAGCAGAGTTGGCTTGGTTCATCCTTGGGTGGAAGACTGCCTGGGAGTACCAGGTGCTAGAGGCTAGGGAGGAGGACCTGGCAACTCACTCCCGAAACAATCCACCATTGAAAAACCTATGGATAGCAGAGAAGCAACGACATACTGCCAGACACAGCACAGTGTCAAGGTGTGTTTTGTTCTGTTGTACATAGGGTCACTATGAGTCAGACCTAACAACAACAACCTTTAAGAAATAGGCAAAAGACTCAGACATTTTACCAAAGAGAACACAAGGTTAGAAAATAATCACATGAAGAGACTTTTATACCATGTGCCAGGAAAAAGAAAAAACAAGTTGCAAAACAAAACCATCATGAAGTGCTACTACCTATGTAATTGTTGTTGTTGTTGTTAGGTGCCGTCGAGTCGGTATCCGACTCATAGCGACCCTCTTTACCACAGGGGAAACACTATTGTCAGTGCTTCTAGCTGTGCATAGGGTTTTCAATGGCAGATTGATTTTTGGGAGTGGGTTGCCAGGTCCTTCTCCCAAGCCTCCAGCACCTGGTGTTCCCAGGCGGTCTCCCATCCAGGTACTAACCACGTCCAACCCTGCTTAGCTTCCAAGATCTGACGGGATCGGATGCCACAGGGCTATGGCTGCAGGCACTACCTATCTAATAGAATGGCCAAAAAACACACTGAGAACATCAAGTGCTGACAAGATTGTAAAGCACCTGTGTGTCTGCTGCTGGTGGGGACGTGAAGTGAGACTCTCACTCCCAAAGCTGGCTTGGCGCCATCCTGGACCATTAAACAGGCGCTTACACGTAGTCCAGGAGCAGCTCCTGGGGAGGAGAAGCCATGTTCGCACACGGAAGGGATTTTCATAGCGACTTTATTAATGATCACTCCAAGGTGGAATTAATCCAAATGTCCTTCAGTGTCCAAGCGGATAAACAAACCATGATGCATTCATATGACAGAATGTTACTCAGCAATCAGAGGGAAAGGACTCTTGATATATGCAGCAATTTGGATGGATTTCAAAGACATTACGCACAAGGAAGGAAGTCAATCGCGAAAAGCCTTGAAAGCATTTCGTACAGACTCTCTGAGTGAGTAAATTTAGGAAATAGACTTCCTTCTTCTGCATGATGTCTCTGAAACGTATACAAATTATCGTGTGTATCAACGGGAGGGTGTGTTTTAGGGTGATGGATCTGTCCCCTATCTTGGGATAGACTTCCTTCTTCTGCATGATGTCTCTGAAACGTATACAAATTATTGTGTGTATCAATGGGAGGGTGTGTTTTAGGGTGATGGATCTGTCCCCTATCTTGGTGGTCATGAGGTTTTCATTATCGTATATGAGTTAAAATTCATAAACCTGCCTGGGAAAGTAGCTATTTGTACTATGTATGATTTTTAAGAAGTAATAATATAAGCAGAGCCATCAGCCCTTTCCAGTGTTGCTGAGGACCCAGGCGGGGCATTGAAGTGTGGGTCTCAGAGCCCCATGTGAGGCCAGAGGAGGGCGGGTGTGGAGGGTTGTGGCCTAGGAATTGCCCTAGCTGCAGTGTGGGTGACAGATGGGGACAGGTGGTCCTTCTGAGATTCTCCTCCTTCGCAAATGAGTGGCTAGGCTTCCGTTTCCCAGCTGACCCAGGCCCTCCTCACCTGTCCCCTGACTAACCATTTTCACATTCCTCCACCTGTCCCACTCACCTGGCACCTGCCCGTCACAGCACTGATGTGGTTTTTCTAGCCGTGTGTCTGCGCTATCACGCCCCAGAACCTGGCCACTGAGTGTCCCAGGAGCTCGGCATACGGCGGGGCTTCCCAGCAGATTCTACCATGACCGGGGTCCATAGTCAAGGTGAAGAATGTGGGCTCTGTGTGGCATCCAGCAGGGAGGCTCCTGTCAATACCGCCCCTCCCAGCACCAGGAGGGTCCTAGGAATGGAGCAGAGAGGGATCGAGGAGTGTGATGAGCCACAGGACTGGCCACAGCCGGCCCTTCCACGCCTCTGCCATCCCAACTGCAGGTCTAGGCCCCTCCGGGTTCCCAGAGCCCACGGAGGATGCCATGGGTGACCCCTCGTTCTCCACGGTGACACTGAGGGTCTGGAGGAGCATGTCACCAAGGTTGAGAAGTGGGTTTGGCACATGTTCCTGTCCAGAAGGCTCGGAGGGAAATCCTGTGAAATTCATTACTGCCCGCTTTCTTCCCATCTGCCCATGGCAGCGCACGCATCAAGCTGCCCTATGGGTCTGCAGAATTGTCCAAGTTTCACACCTGCTTAGGACCAGGGGCATCAGGTAGCCCATCTGAGCTTCAAGCTCTCCACCTACAAAACCAGGGGCGTTACAGCCTCTCGGGATTTGTGAGGGTGAAGGAAGTTCAGAAAGCCACTGTTGCCTTCTTAACACATGTCGAGTCCCACGGTAAGCACTTCACAAGAATGGATCGGTCTGATCCTGTCACACGGGTTTATACCAAAAAAAAAAAAAAAAAAGGGGGGGGGCCACGTCTGCATAGGTCCCTCTCTGGACCATCTGTGACCTGCCATTTATCAATAGCTACCACTTTGTCGCATGAGAAGGAGGCATCACCACCTGACTTCGCACTCCCTGGAAAACAAGCGCTACTTAAATTTTTCAATGATATTTATTTTTTAAATTTTATTTAATTTTTTTTTGTGGTATGGCAGGGTTGAACCCATGGCCTTTCACATACTTTGCAAGTGCTCTACCACTGGGCTGCAACCCCAGCCCATTTTTAAATTTTTTATCTTGAGCCAGGATCTCACTAAGTTAATGCAGGCTGCCTCTGCTCTTGAACTTGCAATCCTCCTGCCTCTGCTTCCGCAGTTGCACCGCACCTGGCTCAATACTTTTGAAGCTTCTACAAAGTTAGAATAGTATGTTGTTGTTGTTAGGTGCCATCGAGTCAGTATTCAACTCAGCGACCCTCATAGGGTTTTCAATGCTGGTTTTTTCGGGATTGCCTTGGGAGTGGATTGCCACATGCTTCTCCCACTTTTGCGGTGCTGGGACTCGAACTTGGGACCTCAGAGACTGCAGAGCATTGCTTTACCACCTGAGCTAAATCCCAGCGTCTTACATATTTCGGGCATGTAGTCAGGAGAGGTCCATCCCTAGGGAAAGACATCATGATCGGGAGAGCAGCAGGTCAACACGAAAGAGGAAAACCCTCCACCAGATGGATTGACACAGCGTCTGCAAAGATGGGCTTAAACATAAATAAGATCATGTGCCTGGCACAGAATCGGGAAGTGTTTCGATCTGCTGTACATAGCTTTGCTATGAGTCGGACTCAACTTTACGGCACCTAACAACAACAACAACAACAACAAAGTTAGAATAATCTTGCTTGCTCCACCTGTCACCCAATGTCAAATATGATAATGGAAGAAAAATGAGGTGACTGTATCCCAAGTCCGTGATTCTATGTCCATGGCTTGAACTGAAGAGAGGCTGGGAGGTTGCAATCACATCTTAACTGCTGTCCCCAGCCAGGCCACTCTCCATGCGGTGACCGGACAGTCAATTCTAAACACAAACAGCCCACCTCCCTCTCTGCAGATCCCTGTGTGAACCCCCCGGCCCCCCACCATGGCCACGGTGCCCATACCATTGTCTTAGGATGACACACACCACACTTTCTGAGACCCTGTCCTGACCATTGCTCTGTCTCAGGATATGTGTCTTCTCCCCTCAAAGAAATAGGAACATTAAAAGATGCAATGAAGGCCGGGCATGGTGGCACATGCCTGTAATCCCAGCGGCTCGGGAGGCGGAGGATTGCAAGTTCGAGACCAGAGGCAGTCTGCATAACTTAGCGAGACCCTGTCTCAAAAAGTAAAAAACGGGCTGGAGATGCAGCTCAGTGGTCCAGCACTTGCCCAGCATGCAGGCGCGAGGCCCTGGGTTCAACCCCCAGTACAGCAAAAAAAAAAACAAAAAACAAAAAAAAGATGCAATGAAAATATGTTGCTACCACTGAGGGCAGGAATAAATGGCAGGAGCTGAGGTGCCTTCAATTCACTTGTTCAGGTGAAATCGTGCCCCAGGTGAGGGAGATGACTCCCAGAGCACAAAGCAGAGGGCAGCAAACGTGGCCCTGGCGAGATCTCCAGGCACCAGAGGCCTGGGGGCGGCAGGGACTTGAAAAGGAGCCAAGCTTCCTCCTCTGGAAAGACTGGACTCAGAGGAACAGTGAGGGGCAAGAGAGGGGAGGCCATCCTCCCATGGAGACGCTTCGAGAGCCCCCACAGATGCGGAGTGTTAAGGAGCTTAGCGCAGAGGCAGCCGTTTGATCGCGTTGCCATCTGTAGATTTGCTGACTCCACGCCGGCCCAGGGATATCTCTGTGTTACAGCCCGGGCGGCGCTGTGAAGATGCATTTTATCTGATCCCCGGGGAAATCATTTTCTGAGGAAGCCAAGCCACAATGGCTCCTACAGACTGCCAGCTCCAGAGCCAGGCATGGTGGTGCACGCCTGTCATCTCAGTGGCTTGGGAGGCAGAGGCAGGAGGATCGCAAGTTCGAGTCCAGGGGCAGTCTGTGTAACTTAACGAGACCCTGTCTCAAAAAGTAAAAACAACAACAACAAAAAAAGGCTGGGGGTGCAGGTCAGCGGTCCAGCACTTGCAAAGCATGCAAGCAAGAGGCCCTGGGTTCAACCCCCAGTACTGAAAAGAAAAAAAAAAAAAAAAAAACACTGCCAGCTCCCTGCTGTGAAAAGGCCAATGCCTCTTCTACCCAGAAGAAATGATCATGGGTGGGGCCGCACGTTAAAACCCACTCCCGCTTCTCTTGGTCTCCCAGGATGTTCGCAGGATAGCTTGGTGGAATGGAACCGGAGTGGACAGTGGGGTTTGGGGCCCCACTGGAGACACATTTCATAACAATGCAAGCTCTTCAGGGGCGAGATGCGTTCTGTTCCCAGATTTGTCCCCAGTACCATGGACAGTGCCTGGCACCTTCGTGGCTCCTGTGGACACAGTGTTCCACGCAGTGATGTATAGGAAACGCTTGCTGTTCGTGGTGAGGGCGGCGCTCAGGCTTAGTGGATTTGCTGTCATCCAGGGCAAAGCTGTAGGCACCTGGAGGCAGAAACTCCTGTCTGCGACTCAGACATCACCCAGGAGAGATCGGGGTGTCACACAAGTACTGGGGGCTTATTTTGTAACAACACAAGGCGTAGAGGTTGAGCCCTGCTAGCCTCTCCCCACAGAGCTGGGTACTGGGTGGGACTCCATTCCCTTCACCCCTACTGCTGTCTTGCTGCTCTGAGCACCAGTGGCTCTTGGTATAGTCATGGCAACAGCCCCAGTCCCCAGAGGGTGAGCCTGTCCACGTGGGGTGCGAGACACCAGTCATGCACCAGCCTGGTTCCACCTGAACTGTCCTCCATAGGGCCAGGGAGCCTTTTCCACGCAGGGTCTGCTCCACGCAGGGCAGGGAGCCCTGGGAGCCAGGGAGCAGGGCAGCTCTGGGAGCCAGGGAGCCTGCTCCACGCAGGGCCTGCTCCACGCAGGGCAGGACGAGACTCATGGTTAACAAAGACCTTCTGTGTCTTCTCCAACGGCTTGCCTTTCCAGCTCTGGCTGCACCCGGAGTCGCCCACCCTGTAGCTAGGGCAATTCCAGGGCCACACCTCTCCACACCTGCCCTCCTCTGGCCTCACATAGGGTTCTGAGACCCACACTTCAATGCCCCTCCTGGGTCCTCAACAACACGGCAAAGGGCTGATGGCTCTGCTTTATATTATTCCTTTTAAAGATCATTATTACTTTTTAAAAATCTGACATTGGGTAACAGGCCAACCTGGAGCAATCATGACCCTGACCTTGGCAGAACGCACCCCTCACGCCTTGGAAGAAAACACAGCCCCAGCTCTCCCAGCATGCAGTGGGGACTCTGCCTCTGTGAGCTGGGTTCCACAACATGGAGTCCAACATGGTAGAAACCAGCAAAGCTGGAAAGCTCTTGGCACTCAGGCTGTGCAGGGAGAGGGCAGATGCCCTCCAGGTTCCCGCCCCGCTGAGCTCTGCCTGACACCAGCTTGCAGCTCGCAGAGAACAGAAGCTTCTTACAGCTCTAGGACCTGCTGGGTGACTCTCATGCCACTGGTGACTGGATTCAAGGGGAGTGATCGCCACTGCTCATTTGGCTGAAGGAAGGAGTGAATGCATGGGCAGCACTCGTGGACATCTCTGAAGCCCTGTTCTGTCCTGGGTCCTGCCCTGAGCACGGTGGACCCAGTGGGGAATGAATAAGAGCTGAGCCAGGCTTCCCAGCTCTGCTCAAGGAGACCTAGCAATGGCCTGGCCTTCTCTTAGGCTGTCTGCGTGGCTTCCGGTCCACCACGGGGCCTCTGACAGAGGGACAAAGGGAAAATGTGATTCAGGGGCTCCCCATCCACCGAAGGGCGCCACGGCCTGCCTTGGGCTGAGGGACAGGACCGTCCTCCTCCGCAAGCCTATCCAGAGTGGCGCTCAGCCTGCAGAGTGTCGCCACAGCGGCGGTACCTCCACCCTGCACACCGGCTCGAGGCTTTGGGGGCCAGCACTCCTCCAGCGCTGCTCCCCAGCAGAGGCCGAGGCGCTATTTCCGGCTTTGTTGCCATGTCAACCTTGGAGGAGCATCTTGCGTCTTGCATCAGGCCTGGGGGAGGCCCATCCGTCAGCTGTCCCCCGTCCCCGGCGTGCAGTGAGTAGGGCCGCATCCGCGCCGACTCCTTCTTGGGTGTCTGAGCACGAGGCAGACCCTTCGTGCCTGCTCTGTGGCTCCAGATACAGCCTGGGCAATGGGCATGGAGACAGTCAGGCATGTCTGGGCCCTCCAGAGCTCTCTAGGGATTGTTGTTGTTGTTAGGTGCCGTCGAGTCGGTGTCCGACTCATAGCGACCCTCACAGGGTTTTCAATGGCTGACTGTTTCGGGATTGCCTTGGGAGTGGATTGCCAGCTCCTTCTCCCATTTTTGCGGTGCTGGGAATTGAACTTGGGACCTCAGAGACTGAAGCGCAACGCTATACCAACTGACTAAATCCCAGCCCCTCACTCTAGGGGAGACTGGTCTAAATTAACCTGGAAATAAAGAGAGGAGGGGCACTGGGCCACATGTGAGGGCCACACGTGTCTGTCACCTGCCAGGGGAAACAGCTCAATGAGCTCAATGAGCAAGTGGCTGAGTGGACAGAGGAAGGTGGTAGGTGAGGTTCAGAGTGAAGAGGGGAGGCGAGCCTTAGAGAGGACAGCCACAGTGGCGCCGGCCGGAATGGTGTCCCACCTCCATTGCTTTCTTAACATGTGTTGAGTCCCACGTTAAGCACTTCACAAGAATGGACCGGTCTGATCCTGTCACAAGGGTTTATTGTCATCATTTCACGCAGGAGAAACACCTGGAGGAGCTAGGGTCACACAGGTGGCAAGTATGGTGCATCCCGCACCACGCCCAGGGGGTCAGCGGGGAACCACGCTCAGGCAGAGGAGCAGCCAGAGTACCATGTCGCTAGCCCAGAGAGGAGGCTGGACACTGACAGGCAGGGGACCGTGTGGGGACCTTCAGTGTGTGGGACTGGAGGGCTGGGGGGAAGGGAGGAGTGGCCGGGAGGCAGCAATTCCAGTGAATGGGGATGATGTAGAGAACGGGGTGCGGGTTGGGGAGGAGACCTCCCACTGTGGGGAGGGATCGGGGAGACACGTGCAGGAGAGAGGCCAGTGTCCTCGGACAGGGAAGGGGCAGGACCCTGAAAGTGGTGAGGAAGGGGGATCTAGGGTTCTGGGGGTGATGAGAGAGGTTTGTGGATGGAAAGGCAGAGGAGGAGCTGGAGGGGCTGCGGAGCATTGAGGAAGCAAAGACAGCAGCCTCGGCAGCCACCGATGTCCCTGTGGCAGGACGAGGCTCCTGCCTGGGCTCACGCTAAAGAGTCTCTGTGGGCTTTCATGGCAGCCGTGGGTGGTGCCTGAGGCCACCCTGGTTTGAGCAGAGGGAGCTGCTCGGGAACCAGTGTGAAGTGAAGGAGAGGGTGCTCTGGAGGGGCAGGGCTGGGTTTTCTCACGTGTGGGGCAGGGAGAGCCAGTTAGAGCCATCCGCGTCCTGGAGGTCCCTCAGACGCCCGTGGCCTTGGCTCTCCTCCCCCTGGAAGCAGCCAGCCACGGAGCCGTTGCACGCCGTGATTCCTCCTAATCAGTGTCCTTGCCCTGCTCTTACCATGTCCTACAGCCCCACAGCGCCTTCTGAGGACAGCTTTTCCTGTGTGTGTGTGTATGGGGGGTGCGGGGCACGTGTCCCCCCTCCTCTCCACAGCCATCCTCCTATGATGTGTCTCTAGGCTCCTGCCCTGGCAGATGTCACAAAGCACCTTGGCCCAGGGGGCTGAAACAACAGAGTCTGGAGGCTGGAAGTCTGAGTCAAGGTGTCCGGGGTTGGTTCCCCCGAGGTTCCCCCCGACCCTGGTGTGTAGACCCTGTCTTCTCCCTATGGCCTGGCCTGGCTGGCCAGCTCTGTGTCTGTATCCTCTTCTTACAGTGACACCGGTGGGGCTGGAGTGGGCCCGCCCCTATGGCCTCATTAACTGAGCCCCTCTGTAAAGACCCTGTCTCCAAACACAATCACAATCCGAGGCCTTCAAGTCAGAGCTCCAGTGGAGTTTGGGAGGATGGGGCAGTCCACTCACTGCCTCCTTGGCACGCCGAGCTGCTGGGCCTCCTGAGGTCTCACCCCTCTTCCCTTCTGACTGCCCTGTCACCACTGGTATCCATCCTAGGATGGACTTGGGGCAAATCTGGCTTAGACCATTGGGGTGACGGTCACCCCTCCCTTTCTTTCTTATCCTCTCTCCAGAGAAAAACCTTCTTAAACTCAAGCATCTACTTACAGATCAAGATGTTCTATAGCAATGCCCACAGGGAGCCTGTTCAGAGGCTATTTCCCAACCGTGTGTCTTAAATCCCTGGTAGATCTCAGTGAAGGAGCGGGGACTGTCAGGGCCAGCGAGACCGGAAGCTGGGAGCTCAGCCCACCTCAGGTGCCGGCCTGGACCTTCCATCTTGAATTTCCTTTATTAGCGGGCTTCAGTTGATGAAGGTCCTCACAGGAGAGGATGGGTCTTTCTTCCTCCGATCCCAGGAGAGGGAACGCACCCCAGGGCTGAGGCAGGCAGTATTTCTGTGGTAATTTCCAATGCTTTGGGGTATTAAACTTTCACAATATTTTCAAAAATTCAGGAAGGAACTTCAGAACCCAGCGTTCCGTGGCCTGGGCTTGTCAGGAGGCAGCTTGAGGCAGTGGTAGACGGCGAGGCACACGGGGCGTCACAGCCCCGTGGTCAGACCCAGCCCCACCCGTGACCAGGCCGCCCACGTGCTGAGCCTCTACTTCCACATCCACACAATGTGGGTGGTGGGCAGGGCTCTCTGTGAGGGGGGTGCTTCTGAGTCCTGGGAGTCCACGTGTGGAAGTGGGATCCATGGCTCGGCGGTGCTGGAGGTGGGCCTGGCAGGAGGGCTTTAGGGCACAAGGCTCCACCTTCACCAAAGGACTAATTTTGATTCCTAAAGGGACTGTTGATAGGCTGGGATTTGGCTCAGTTGGTAGAGCGCTGCGCTGCAGTCTCTGAGGTCCCGAATTCAATTCCCAGCACCGCAAAAATGGGAGA
Source organism: Pedetes capensis (assembly GCA_007922755.1). Lineage (NCBI taxonomy): Eukaryota > Metazoa > Chordata > Mammalia > Rodentia > Pedetidae > Pedetes > Pedetes capensis. Next base: position 145,031 of record VMDO01001413.1, read on the forward strand.
AGGACGTGGCAACCCACTTCTGAGGCAATCCCGAAGCAGTCAGCCATTGAAAACCCTATGAGGGTCGCTATGAGTCGGATACTGACTCGACGGCACCTAACAGCAACAACAACAACAACAAAGGGACTGTCAACAGCTGTACCACCCTCATATCCAATCCTGCCTGATCTTGGAAGCTAGGCAGGGTTAGTCCTTGGATGGGAGACGGCCTGGGAACACCACCTGCTATAGGCTTGGGAGACGGACCCAGCAACCCACCCCTGAAGCAATCAGCCCTTGAGAACCCTATGAATAGCAGAGAAGCGCTGACAGAGTGCTGAGCGTGGCACAGGGTCAGGGAGTGTTTCCTCTGCTGTACACAGGGTCGTTGTGAATTGGACTCCACTCAATGGCACTTAAGAACAACGCTGAAGGGACTGTGAGGTCAGCCTCTAGCTCTGCCCTGCTGATGCACACGTGCGCTCTCCCTCCCTCCCTCCTTCCTATATCCCACCTCCCACCCAGCAAGAGGCAGAGGAAGCCCTTGCCACGTGTGGCCCTCTGCTCTGCACCGAGGACTATCGGCCTGCACAGCCGAGAAACACAGACCCTGTGTCCACTCCCAGCTCTCTGTGGTCTCTTCCAGCAACACAAGACGGGCTGAAACTGTGCCTCACAGCCGCTGCTCAACCACCGGGATTGGCCTTGTAGTCACACAATAGATCCTGAGTCACATCAAGGCGAGGCCAGGCCACTGCTCAGAAAGGGCACCCGCCTATGTGGGTCAACGAGACAGCAGGGGTTTTCACTCACCGCAAATGTCCTGTGGGAGGCTAAGGGGGTGAAACGTCAACCGGGACACCTTCCACCTTCTGTGAGACCGGACGGGACATGTCAAACACAACGAGCAACAGATGCGTGTCAGCTGCAGGCACCCAGGGCCTCGCAAAATCACGCCAGGAGTGAGACACGAGGCACACAGGGCGGTAAAGACCAGCCACGGGACCCCAGCCCGAGAACCAGGCTCAGCTCTGCACAGGAACCACCCAGAGCTCCAGGTGGGAGTCAGAGTGGCGGGCAAGGGGTGGGGTGGGCATGGGGGTGGCAGAGGCAGGGCAGGCTGAGCTGGCAGACCAGAGGCCGGGGAGTCCCCACTGCAGGCTGGACATCCCCACACCAAAGGGCAGGAAGCCTCAGCAGCACCAAAGCCTGTCTCAGAGTGCAGGGGTGGCCCTGCTCAGACTGTGGATTTCTAGGGGTTGGGGTCCTTCCTCCGGCTCTGTGGAGGCTGAGGTCCCTTCTCAGACTCTAAGGTTGGTGGGGTCAGGGTCTCTGCTTAGGCTCTGGATTTCTGGGGGCTGGGGTCCTTCCTCAGGCTCTGTGGAGGTTGAGGTTCCTGCTCAGACTCTAGGTTGGTGGGGTCAGGGTCCCTGCTTAGACTCTGGGTTACGGGGCCAGGGCCCCACTGCCCTCTGCCCTGGGAATACAGTCACCCTGGAGAGGCCGCTGTTGGAGCCAGGCTGCAGCCGCCCTTGGTATATGAAGAGCTCTGCTCTTTGTGTGGCATTCTCCACGGACCAGGAGGCCACAGGGCATTGCAGTTCATCTTCTCTGCTCGGAGGGCTCGAGAGCTTGAGGGCAAAGAGGGCTCTGCACAGCTCAAACCCAGCAATTATGGGGAGGGCTTGGTCCAGCCTGAGGGTCAGAGCTGCTCAGGGAACAAAGGCGGGAAGAAGGGACGGACAAGGACTGTACAGAGCTGCTGGACATCAGGCCCCCAGGCAACTTGTGCTCTGGACACAGAGGGGCCGGACAGGAGCTGCTGGACTGGAGGGGCAGGTGCAGAGCCCAGGGGGTCGCTTCACCCACTGGGCCAGTGTCTCTGAGCCTTCTGTGCACTGAGCCCTCCATTCCTTCTAGAGAATGTGGCAGTAACACTCAAGATCCCTGCCCTTGGGGTAGTCCCACCCCAGTATCAGAGAAAGATCCATGAAATGAGAGTGACTATGAGGCACAAATGCTACTCTTGCAGAGTGAAGCCAGCTATGGCCAGCGTGAGCTGGATGGGAGGCGGCAGCAAGCCTCCATGGAGATGAGGTGTCAATGCTATTCTCTGTCCTACTTAGAAGAACAGGCTGGGATTTAGCTCAGTTGATAGAGCGCTGCACTGCAGTCTCTGAGGTCTCAAGTTCGATTCCCAGCACAACAAAAATGGGAGAAGGACCTGGCAATCCACTCCCAAGGCAATCCCGAAACAATCTACCATTGAAAACCCTACGAGGGTCACTATGAGTTGGACACCGACTCGACGGCACCTAACAACAACAACTTAGAAGAACAGAGTGAATGCTCCATGCCCTGCCCAGTATAGGCTGCCATGCACCAGAAGAGCAAAGTGGGGCCCCTGCCCTCTGGGAGGCAGCAAATATTAGACAGGCAGAAAGACCTGCAATAACCAGAGCAACCCAGTGTGCAGGGGGCTCCTGGCCACACTTGGCTCTTCATGGGCATGGGGACCCTGGGCCCGAGCCAGGTCTGGGGTCAGATCGGGCAAGCCTTCAGCAGGGGCAGAGCTTCTGGGGTTGTTGTTGGTGAACAAAGGCAGAAGGAAGGAGGAGGCTGGAGGCCCGAGTGTCCCCTGCACCAAGTGGAGGTTAGCCTGGGGACCGAGTGAACGAGGGACGTGCCGAGCTCTGTGATGTGACCATGATGCTTGTGGAAAGATGACTCTTTAGTGGACCCAGTCACCCGCCAAGCAGGGATCATGTCACCTACACCTAGAGACCCCCTAAATAAAAGGACGGGGAGAGTCAGTGAGAACAAGTCATCGAGATGTCAGCAGAGAGCGGAGGTGTTGTGGAGGCCTCCCGGGACCCCTCAGAGGCCAGATGAGTAAGAAATCCAAGTGACCATGTGTGAACATGGGCAGGGGACCTATTGCGCAGACCAGGCCGCTCCTTAAGGCAGCCTGCGTCTAGGCTTGGGCAGAGCCGTGCGGGCATGGTCCCAGGGCAATCTGAACACGTGGCCGGGAAAGCAGCAACTTTCTAGCTTAGAGCAACTTTCTGAGCAAGGGTCGGGCTTGGGAGGCCAGACAGCATTGTGGGTCGGGGCAAGCTTGTCTGTTCTGGAGTCAGCTGCTCCAGATCCAAACTCATCCTCTAAAATGGGAACCACAGGGACGTCAAACCCCCCCAAGATCAGGAAGGTTGTCTGCGCTGTTAGCTCTTACCACAGTCTGCACTGGGGAGAAAGTGGCCTGAGGATCAGGCGGGAACCGGATGCAAACACAGTAGGGAAGGGGAGGAGGGAGCGTCTGTCTCTGTCGCCCTGTCACTGTCTCTTTCTCTTTCTTGCCCTCCCTCCTGTTAGTCTTTCGTTGTTGTTGTTGTTGTTAGGTGCCATGGAGTTGGTGTCCAACTCACAGCGACCCTACGTACAACAGGTGAAACAGTATCATCAGTGCTTCTCTGCTGTTCATAGGGTTTTCAATGGTGGATTGACTTTTTGGGAGTGGGTTGCGGTTGCCAAGTCCTTCTCCCAAGCCTACAGCACCTGGTGTTCCCAGGCAGTCTCCCATCCAAGGACTAACCGGGCCCTGCCCTGCTCAGCTTCTGAGATTGGACGGGATCGGATGCCACAGTGATACATCTGCAGGCTGTTAGACTTTAGGACTGTGCTAAACTGGGATTCTGTGCAGGGGAAACCCCCTGGTTATATAGTAACACGCACAAAGAAAAAGCAATGCGGAGTAAACATCATCAGAGTGCCTGGGGTTGTGATGAAATTAGAAACTTCCTGATGTGGCTAAGCAGTGACGTGGCTACAGTAAAACACCATGTGGCTCTCCTTCCTCTGGACAAGGGGACTCAGGGGCTTCCTACAAGAGAATGGGGAAGAGGAGTCAGAGGAAGAGGACACTCACGGGGGAAGGAACTTTTCCCTGAACTGAGGAAAGCCGGGAGCTTTCAGGCTGAAATGAGTCTTCTGTGGGACACGGTGGATTAAGAAAAAAAAGAGTGCCAGCATTTGCATACATTCTGGGTAAATGCCAGAACTCCAAAAATTAAACTGTGAAAACATCTTTAATCGCTTCACAAGAAGAAAGAGAGTTCTAGAATGGAACCAAACCCTATTGGTGGCGAATTTCTAGTAGGAACACCATATCCCTGAGGAAAAACGCCTTTCAAGATAGGAAAGCATTTGAGTCTATAATTCTAAGCCCAGGAAAAAACTATTATTCAAATAGCAGAGAAAGATAAAGTAATCTTCATGCATGAAAACACTCGGAAAATCAATTTGCCTTCTGTGGGCTCTTTTGGAAAGATTATTTGAATATATAGCTAAATAAAATAATAGTAAGCGAGCAAAATAATGAGCTCAGCAAAACAAAGGGCAGGGGTGGAGGATGATGGGATGTAAGGAAACAGGGAGATCTTGCAGTTGATCGAATTGACTTTTAGGTATCATATTTAAAATTGAGAACGTAAGATTTTAAATATGAAGAAGGATCTCCTTATGGTAGAAGAGCCAGGCAGGAGCGGAGATTTCTGTCTGTGTTCTCTCTTTGCTTTGCCCAGAGTTTTGTATTTCACTAATGTTGCCAAATAAGCTTCTTCTAGCTTTATTGATTTTTCTTATTATTTTCAAGTATTTCATTAATTTCTGCCTGTGATTTTGCCCTTTCTTTTTGTCTTGATTTTGTTTTGTTTTATGTCACAAAAACTTCTGCTAGTCGATGCAGCTGGATGTTTATAACATTCCCAATTTAGCACAGTCCTAAAGACTAACAGCCTGCAGACATAGCACTGTGGCATCCGATCTCGGAAGCTTTTTCCAGGAGAAAAAGCATGCTGAGCGTCTTGTTTTCTTTAGTAGAAGACCTGACTTCTCCTCTGTCTTTTAGGGAGGTGTTAGGATGAGCATGTGTGCTAAAGGTTAGTAGGTTCCCACAAGCTCTTGGTCAACTGGGTTTCACGCTAACGAAAAAACCAAAACCCTCGGGACCCCACATCACATTAAAAAGTCAGCTCCAGTTGCAGTGTAGATTTAAGTTTCAAAGTGATCATTATAAATGTTGTGGAGGAAGGTAAGAAGTATCTTCACAACTTTGTTGTTGTTGTTGTTAGGTGCCATCGAGTCGGTATCTGACTCACAGCAACCCTCATAGGGTTTTCAATGGCTGACTGTTTTGGGATTGCCTTGGGAGTGGAGTGGATTGCCCCGCCCATCTCCCATTTTTTTGGTGCTGAGAATTGAATTTGGGACCTCAGAGACTGCAGTGCAACGCTCTACCAACTGAGCTAAATCCCAGCCCATTCACAACTTTGGGTAAGCAAAATTAAAATGTTCATTAAAAGAAAATAAAGAACATTTAAAATATATTTAAAAGAAACAAAAACATCCAAGTCAATACATCTGTTTAGCTCATATTTAAAGTATAAATCAGGTGTGTCAATACCTGTATCAGTCAAGGAAGAATTCAAGGCACAGGTCATAGAGTGCTGGTTTAGAAGAACGTTCCATTTCTTTTATTAAAAATAAGAAACCGAAAGTGTTATAAACATTCAGCTCGATCGATTAGCAGAAGAAGTTTTTGTCTTGACACACATAAAACAAAACAAAATCCAGACAAAAAGAAAGGGCAAAATCATAGGCAGAAATTAATGAAATACTTGAAAATAATAAGAAAAATCAATAAAGCTAAAAGAAGCTTATTTGGCAACATTAATGAAATACAAAACTCTGGGCAAAGCAAAGAGAGAACACAGGCAGAAATCTCAAATGAAAAGACAAAGAATGAAGCACTCCATAGACACAGTGGAGCTTAAAAATAGAAGAAAACATTGTCTCAGAGCCAATTTTGTGCCCATAAATTTCATATTTATGATGGAGTGGAAATTTTATAGAAAAGTATAAAACACCAACATTTGCTATAGGAGGCTCAGAATTCCAAAATGGATCTATTACTGTTAGATAAATTGTAGCACTACTAAGAAATCTTTCCCTCCCTTCTCTTCCCCACACACCTTCATGGCACTGGGGAAGTGGGGCTTTCAGGGTGAGTTTCCCAAATTATAAAGGCACAAATAATTCTTTTCCAATACCAAGGGAAAACATGTAAAAGATCTTCCTCATGCCCTTTAAAAGATTGAAATGTCATCGATGCCAAAATTGAACAAGGACAATACAAAACTTAAGCGATATACATTAGTTTATGTTATGAAAATAGACACACAGTGCTAGATATAAAATAGAGTAAATTAAATTCAGTGGTATATAAAAATAATTTGTCCAGGTAGTACGTCTTGAGTTTATTTCAGGAAGGCAATACTTTTACAACACTAGGGCGGAGAATTCATTAATGTAATAAATAAACTAAAGAAGAAAAAAGATATCAGCACAATTCACAATGAAGAAACATTGGATGAAAGTTGTTAGCTCCCTAGAATTTTTTTTTTTTCGGTACTGGGGGTTGAACCCAGGGCCTCGCGCTTGCATGCTCTGCAAGTGCTGGACCACTGAGCTGCACCCCCAGCTCATTTTTTTACTTTGTGAGACAGGGTCTCGCTAAGTTACGCAGACTGCCTCTGGTCTCGAACTTGTGATCCTCCTGCCTCTGCCTCCTGAGCCACTGGGATTACAGGCGTGCGCCACCGCGCCCGGCTCTGCTCGCCAGTATTTTTAAAACAACCAGTCAAACCAACCAATGCACAACACCATCGATATTTCACTATTTTAGCAGATTTGGAATAGGAGAGAGGAAACCTGGCTTCCAAAGGGGGGTTTTATCCAACCATTGAAACATTACCTTCATGGTAAAACTGCAGAGAGTTCCCTTCAAAGGCAAGAACAAGACAGGATATTTCTCCTTCAACATTCTCCTTAAGGGCCGAGGTGGGGAGAGGAAGAAACCAGGTTATATTATCTGAAGAGATATGAATATTTATATAGAGTAGGTGACTGAGAGTCTGCAGTGCAAACTCAGAAGAAAGAGGAAAGCCCTCTGAGATTGCTGCAGACGGTCACCGCGTACAGGTCAGCGTTGCTCAACCACCAATTGTGTCAGTCCTCAGAACAAGACAGGCAACTGCTACAACCTCCCCAAATTCATAAGATCTTCTTAAAGAAATAATGAACTTCCACTGATCAACTCAAAGGAACACTGGTCAAGATGGCACATGCCTTTAATCCCAGCGACTTGGCAGGTGGAGGTAGGAGGATTATGAGTTCAAGGCTAGAAGCAGCCTGAGTAACTTAGCTAGACCTTGTCTCAAAAAATAAATAAGCAAATAAATAAAAGAATTGGGGGTGCAGCTAAGTTGTAGAACAACTGCAAAGTATCTGCAAGGCCCTGGGTTCAACCCAGGTGAGAGAGAGAGAGAGAGAGAGAGAGAGAGAGAGAGAGAGGGAGAGGGAGAGAGAAACCTTTAAAGGAGAAACTAATTATAGATACACCCCCGGTTCCTAGATTCTCAATATCTTAAAGGTGACAGTTTTTCCAAATAGTAAAATGAGTTCACTGACTGATAGACATTCAAAGTTGTCATGGAGTTTTTCTGTTTTTTTTTTTTTTTTGCGGTACTGGGGGTTGAACCCAGGGCCTCTCGCTTGCATGCTCTGCAAGTGCTGGACCACTGAGCTGCACCCCCAGCCCATTTTCTTTCTTTTTTGGGGCAGGGTCTCACTAAGTTATGCAGACTGCCTCTGGTCTCAAACTTGTGATCCTCCTGCCTCTGCCTCCCAAGCCGCTGGGATGACAGGCGTGTGCCACCGCGCCCGGCTATGTCATGGAGTTTTTCACATCAAAGTGAAGCCAAGCACTGAGAGCAGACCTCGTGTTGCCCTGCTGTGACTTCACTTGACCTTTGTCTTCACCGTAATCAGGTGGAGTCTGACTTCTTGCTATTGTGAGCTCAGTGATCAGCGAGAGCCAGCTGCCTCTCTTCTACTCCATTATGCAATACATCGGGAGCTGCAGATGGGTAAACTAACCAGCAACAAGAACAATCCAAGGAAATGACGGTACTCATCCTGGAGGTCTGCAGGACTGGAAAGCACCAGTGAGTGGGTAGTCAGGATCAGATGTGGGCCATTTGGCCGCATATTGCCACCTGCGACAGGATGCCCCCTTGTCCCTGATCCCCTGTTACCTCCTGGATGCCCAGCCCCTGAGTTGGCCTCCCGGTAGGACAGTCCCGAGGATGGTGGTCGATGACTTCACACCAGCTCTTCATCTTCAGGACGTTCCTCTCTGGCGGCCGCCTTGCTCCCTGCTAATTAGCTCCTGCCGCGTGGCAGGCAGAGCGAACCTCTGCACAGTCACACGGGGACAAATTGATTCTAAGATCGGAACAGAAAAGTGCATGGCTTTTAAAAGCCATGTCGATAATAAAAAGTGAAAATAAGGGAGAAGGGGATTTGTCCACTGATAATTCATATTAGTAGAGTTGCCGGAAGTAAATAGCATGGAATTGACATGAGGTAAAACAAACAGACGGCGTCCTGTTGTCTTAGACCGGTGCCCACGAGGAATCAGGCATTTGCAATGGGCTTTCCAGAAAGACCGAAAGAGAAAAAAGAAAGACAAAATGCTTTCATGGGAAAAGCTGCCCTGAAGTGCCATGAAGCATTTGCTTTTACTTTTCCTGCGTGTTGGGGATGCTGGCGTGTTTAGCTGCAGGTGGGTTAACACGCCGATCCGGGGAGTCCACCCTCGCCCTCGGAGGCCCTCACATGGCACGCAGCACATGCCCCTTTTCTAGAGGACGCTGAGGCTGAGATGCACCTGTCGGAGGGCTCAGGAAAGAGACTGTGGACGTGTCCTAGGTTTCACCACTGGCAGCAGGAATGCTGATTCCTTTTCCGTGCCTTTGGGAAAGAGGGTCTTGGGTAACGTGCTGGTCTCGTTTTCTGTTTTTAAGACCAGACTTGAGAAAACAGTTCACTTCTCAGACCCCAGAGCACCACTGCAGAATTTGGGGCTTCTAAAAGAGAGATGCTGGGATTTAGCTCAGTTGGTAGAGCGCTGTACTACAGTCTCTGAGGTCCTGAGTTTGATTCCCAGCACTGCAAAGACGGGAGAAGGGCCTGGCAATCCACTCCCAAGGCAATCCCGAAACACTCAGCCATTGAAAACCCTGAGGGTGCTATGAGTCAGATACCCACTCGATGGCACCTAACAACAACAAACAACAAAAAGAGATGCCTGCAGCTGTGTCACTGTGGCGTCCGATCCCATCAGATCTCTGGAGCTAAGCAGGGTTGGGCCTGGTTATTACTTGGATGGGAGCACCAGGTGCTGTAGGCTTGGGAGAAGGACCCAGCAACCCAGTCCCAAAAAACACTCCACCATTGAAAACCCTATGAACAGCAGAGAAGCACTGACAATAGTGTTTTGCCTGTTGTACGTTGGGTCGCTACGAGTCGGACACCAACTCCACAGTACCTAACAACCACCACCAACAACAAAAGAGAGATGCAAAGCATGTTTCCCGGATACCCAGAAAGAGAACTGCCATAGGACTCTTCTGCTGTGACGGCCTCCCTCCCACCCTCCCAGACCTGGGGCACCAGCCCTCTGTCCAGGGCTGGCTCCTGTGTCTCCCCCAGCTGCTGTTGCCTAGGCAACGGCTGCTGGGAACCATGCATCTCAGGTGGCCCCTTGGGCTGAAGCAGAAGGAATCTGTGAGTTGGCACCTGGCACAGCTCAAAGCTCACAGGGCCCGGCAAGGCCCTCCCATGGGAGGCAGGTATCCAGCTTCAGACAGACGGACGCCCTGCCGGTGAGAAGGCGCCAAGTCTCCAGAGCAGACGCTGCCTCTGGCTTTGGCCTGTCCCCTCCCCCCACCTCCCTTCCATGCCCTGTGCCAGGCCTGTCTGGCTCTCACCTGTGGTGCCCGCTTTCCCCTCCCACCTCCCTCGCCACTCGCCGCTCCCAGGGCTTTCCGACCTGCAGAATTCACAGTTGCACCGCTGGCCGGAGCTGCTCGGATGCCTGGCCCGGGTCCGGTGGCCAGGACACAGCCTCCCCTTCCCCTCCAGGGGTGATAAGGTGGTGACCCCGCATGGAAGAGTCACCTTGCATGTGTGGGATGGATACACAGGTAACGTAAGCCAAACGCATGCTGTGCTTGGCGCACTTTTACGTCTCTTGGTCCCCCAAGGGGATGGAGTTTCAGTTACCACCTCCGTGTGAAGCCCATGAAGATACAGTCACCGAGAGCCACATCGAGGGTCTTCCTGCGCCACCGACCAAGGTGCGTGTGCTGAGGGCGGGACTGCAGCCCTGGGCCCTGAGGGTTGGCATCGCAGCCCTGGCGAGGACAGGGGAATGTGGCCACTAGCCAGCGTCTGAGGGCTGGCCGGCCCAGGCCCCCCGTGCCCTGGAGCTCTCATGCAGGCCACGGCTCTGAGCAGCTGCTCCGTGCTTCACTCTGCCTTCCAGCTCCGGCCGCCTCAGGGACCCTGAGGGTGGGGTGCTCGGGCACAATTCGGGACAGTGACAGAGCAGATGCAGAGCAGGGGCAGTGAGCAGGCCCACCTGCCGGCCCTCTCAGCCCCCGCTGACCCGCTGTGGACTATGTAGCAAGGTGTCCCCACCACAGGAGAGGCTGGAGGAAGGGCCACAGCCAGAGTCCAGCCTGCTTTCCTCTGGCTCTGCCCAGAGGCTGGGCCACCAGGAGGCAGGTGTGTCTGCTCGCTGGTCACCCTATCCGCAACCCTGTGGTGCAACATCGGGGCCAGGGCTCCGTCTGGCCACCAGGAATAATGTGCCATGCGGCTTGGACACCGAGGGCCACCTGGTAGGCTGCCTCCTGGTTGCTGAGCGAGATTATGGGGTCTGAGCCCTTCAGAGTGACACAGCTGGGCTGGGGGCTCAGTTTCGTGCCACAGCCACGAGAAAGGTAAACCAGGTCCTCGGAGCAGGCAAGGGCTTCCTATAGGAGAGAAAGGTGACTGTGGGGACCCCAGGGGAGCACTGTCATTGGTGGGCACAGGATGAGGGACATTCTACAAAACGTGGTCCCACATTTTGGTTCTCTGTCCTAGCGATCACTGAACAGTGAGGTGCACAGTCCCTCCAGGGAGGCAGAGGTTGGGGCTCCTGCAGCGATCAGAGGCCATTGAGCAGGAAGCAGGGCTCCGGTGACCCCCTGTCAGTTGCCAGGAGCCCGTCGCTCCTCCATGATAGTGCTCCCTGGCCGCCCGTGGGCTCTGGAGGGAAAGATCTTCCTGTCTTTCTCAGCCTGCCACACGCTGCCCCGCCGCCAGCTTAGCAGGGAGAGGAGAGCAGCCGGCATCGCACTGAGCTGGGCCCCAGGGTGCGGGGCATTAAATCAATCACACTAAATTAAATGCTCCGCTCCTCTCTTGAACTCAGGGTTGAGAGGCAGCCCTTCCTTCTTATTCCAGCTGCTTCCCAGGAGGATCCCAGCCTGCGGGGATCAGCAAGGGCTCTGTGTCCTGGATTATTTAAGGAGAGAGAGGGCCGGGTAAGAGGAAAGTATTCTGCTGCAGAAAGTGCGGTGGTGTCTTCCCCTGCAGCATATAGGGGAAGCCCCGCCACGCTGGAAAGACTGTGGCAGCAGCAGAGTGGCACCCAGGTGGGCGGGGCTGTCCCAGGGGTGGGGCTTAGATCAGCAGACCCATTCAACAGCAGGAAGGCTGCCGCCTTTGTCCCCCCAGCTGAGAAGGTCTGCTCCTGCTTGGTGTCCCAGACAGCCAGGCTCCTTGAGGGAGGTGCGAGATGTGGCCGGAAGCTCCGTGTTCGAATCCCATCATAGGCAGCACTGGCGAGGCTGATGGAAGCCTGAGATCTCCCTCCCCTGTGCTGATCCTCACCAGCTCCATGGGCCTGAGTTGCAGGCACTGAGCTGGGCCATCGTTGCTCATGTACTTGTCCAAAGCACATTTGCTCAGGCCTGGTGACAGTACGCGGCTACACCGTTCCTCCTCTCAAAGAAACCGCTGTCTAATCACAGACCCGTCTCGACTGTTTGGTGTCCCTGAAGGAAACCAGCGGAGGTGTGCAGTGGGAACCAGCCAGGGCTGCTCGCATAAGGCAGCGCAGGAGCCCAGGCCTGGAGAAGCAGGGTGCAGAAGGAGCTGGGTCTCCAGCAGAGAGAAGGGCGTGTGCAGGCCCTGGGGCGGGCACCAGCTCACTGGGTTAGGGGAAGAGAGAAAACACCAAGGGGCTGCAAAGAGGGTGAGCGTCAAGAGAAGAATGTAGGTGGGGCTGAGTTCTGTGGGATTTGGGGGTCAAGCCTGATTGGCTTGGGCTAATACAGATATACAAGATCTACATGAGGAAACATAGAATATGCTAGTAAAGAAAATACTGAAGGTATTAAGTTGGGTGCGGTGGTGCACACCTGTAATCCCAGTGGCTGGGGTGGTGGAGGCAGGAGGATCACAAGTTCTAGACCAGAGGCAGTCTGCGTAACTTAGCGAGACCCTGTCTCAAAAAGTAAAAATATGGGTTGGGGGTGTAGCTCAGTGGTCCAGCACTTGCAGAGCATGCAGGCGCGAGGCCCTGGGTTCAAACTTCAGGCCTGACCAAAAAAAAAAAAAAAAAATACTGAGGGTATGAAAGAGGGTAAATGGGTAAATACTGAATAAATAAATGAATAGATGGGTAGGTGGGTCAGTATTTCCCATAAGCACCCACAACATAAATCTTGTCTCATGAGTAAACCCAGTGATGCCCCTGCTCCCCACAGCGTAGTTCTGAGGATACAGTGAGCTCACCCACGTGAAAGCCCAGCCTCAGGGGTAGGAGGCAGCCCAGGGTCTGTGGACTGCCAAGCTGAAGGCCAGCGTCAGAGCACAACCCTCATCCAGTGCCCAGTCAGCCTGTGTGGCTGAGCCAGGAGGCTGTGCCTGGGTCTAGATGGGCATTTCCAGGCCCAGTGTCCTAGCTGAGAAAGCCCTGCAGGGAGACCTGCATAAACTCAGTCACAGACATAGGTGTCTTCTTCCCTCTGTACGTATCCAAATCTGCCAGATCAGGATACCCAGGCTATAACGTTTGGAGTAGGGGTGGTGAGTGGAGGGATTCTCAGTGTTGTAACCCGAGATCAGAAACACAACATAAGGAGGAAAAAGCCAATGAAAACGGAGCCTTTATTGAGCCAGAGGCTACGGAGGCCTAGTGTCTCTCCAAAACCTGTGATCCTGAGGTACAGTTACTGGGGACTTCTAAAGGCAAATTTTGGCAAGCTTACAATCTCCAAGTTGTATGATTTGTACACAATTTCCAAGTTCCTGGTGTAATGTGTTTCATGAGAACAGAAACAAAAAAGCAAGCGGTTTTATAGCAAACAATCACTCAGGTAATGGTTCTATCGTGCAAGCAGCATGGTATAGAAGCAGAATGGATGGCTAGCAGGTAATCGATCATTCAATGGTTAAGAATTAACAATTTGACGGGCACAGTGGCGCACGCCTGTAATCCCAGTGGCTCGGGAGGCGGAGGAAGGAGGATCGCAAATTCGAGACCAGAGGCAGTCTACGTAACTTAGCGAGACCCTGTCTCAAAAAAGTAAGAAAAAAAAAAAAAAAAAGCTGAGGGTGCAGCTCAGTGGTCCAGCACTTGCAGAGCATGCAGGCTTGAGGCCTTGGGTTCAACCTCCAGTAAAACAACAACAACAAAGAATTAACAATTTAATTAGGCAGCCAGTAAAATCAAACCGTTAAACTTCTTCTGGTATATAATGTCTCAAGGCAGAGGGTTACCCAAGATGGCGGTGGTCCTGTCAACTCAGTGGCCTCTTCACGCTTAAACCCAGCAGCTTAGCAAAGAGAGGGACTCCTTCAAAGCCAAGGACTTCAAGATTCAAGGGCTTCGAAAGATGGGCTCCATCCTGTCCTGTTCACCCACCCCTTGCCTCTGCCATGCTGACAGCTGTCCAACTGTCCCCTGCTCTGGAACCAGGGCTGATGGAATCCGAGTCTGAGGACAAACAGCAGCCCCTGTGATGACCAGCTCACCCCCAGTCCTGGGCCTCCTGTCTCAGCCACATCTTCATCACCATTTCTGGGTTCTCTTCTCATTCTCTCCCAGCTTCTTTTTGCTAATACACCTGGGTCTTGGCACATGGTGAGTGTCCACAGCCCAAGCGTGCCGCAGAGGGCTGCGTTATGTCCAAGGGAGTGCTGCCAGCCTCTACCTCTCATCTTCCTCCTCCCTGGCTGACCTAAGCTTCTCGCAGGTGAAAATATGACATCTGCCTTGTTATTAGCCACAACTGGCCCTTCATTGAAAATGAAAATATCATCCTGCCAGTCCAGATTCCTCCCGTTTTCCCTACCACGTGACTTCTCTTGAATGGTGACACTGGACTCTGGAGCAGGTGGATATGGGGCTGGGGCCTAGGAATGAGCTATGTGTGAGTCTCTCAGTTACCTCTAACCCTTTCAGGCAGTAGGCGTGGACTTGACCTTCCTTTCTATCCCTCTGAGCCTTCCTTCCTCTTAGACAACATACACAGCCACTGCCTCCCCCTCCCCACTGAAGCCAGGCTCGAGTGCCCCTTCTTGAGACGCAGAGCCAGAGACCTTGGCACCTGCACCTCTCAGGTGAACATTCAGTCCTTTCCATAAAAGCTCAGTTCCACCTTTGGACTTCAGAACTGACCACTGCACCTTTCCCACTCCTCAGACCCTGCCTGTCCTCCAGACGTGGTTGTTTCTGCCACAGGAGACACCCCGGGGCATGTCACCAGGGCTGGCTCAGTGCTGGAGCTGAAAGGGGGCTGGGCCTGCCCAGCCCTCACCCTCGTCTTAGGAAGGCAAAGAGAATTGTGAGCTTAGCAGAGACTTTTACAAGAAATTGGAGGCTCTTTCTTTCTCCCTTGATGGCTAAAGCCACGGAATCGAACATTTCTCAGGAAAAGAAAAGAGCATAAATCAGGATGTACAAATGCTGAATTGCCTGTTTCCAGATGAAAGGGATGAAGCAGTGCATGCTCCGGGCTGAGAACTTTATCCCTGCCTTATCTCTCGGGTGACCTTGGGCAAGGTGATTCGCTCCCAACCTGCCGTTTCCTGAGGGTGGGAGTGGGGTGTGGGCTGCTGTGGGGCATTGGCAGTCCTTTCTTCGAGACCCTCCCACATGGCTGTTTGCTGGCTTCCGGGCTGCCTCTGTGTTGGTCATGAGGACAGAGACCCAGCCCCTGCCCTGGGGGATTTGCTTGTGTTCTTGTGCCCTCGTGAGCATGGGGGACAAAGAGCCTGCTCTCATCTGACCCCCTTTTGTTCCCGCTGGATGTGTTTCTCACACTACCTTGTGGGTGGCCAGGCCAGCCTGGTTCTCCGCTCTCATGCTAACATCTGGCAGCACTGTCTCTTGTACCAAAGTGGCCGAACGCTTGGCACGGAGTTGCTTGAGTCTTAGCCCTACAGGAAGAAACACCAGACTCAGTCCAGGAGCATCTGCCTGATGGCCCTGCCCTGCCACATCCAAGCCTGTAACAATGAGGCTGTGCCAAAGCACCTTCATCCTCCATTTTTTAAATATAGAAAATCGAGATAATAATAATAATAATAACAATGATGTTTACAAAATGCCTCTTCCACTTCAGGCACTCACCAAACAGCTGCCATTGTCACCGTTTGGTGCTTCCCAGATGATACCCCAAAAAAGGTTTAGCTGCTGGGTGTTTTTATCTAAAGCAGGCAAACAGAAAGCCTACTATAAGCAAACCACAATGTTCTGCAGACGCTGGCGCGAACGTGCGCCGACTGAGACAATGGATATATTTTCTTCCTTTTCAAAGGAGTTGTGTGCTTTAATTAAGAAAAAGGAAAGTTTTCTCTGAGCGTATTAATTATCTCGCTTGTCATACGAGGTATTTGTTCCGGATGACAGGCCATAATTAGCGCCAGAACAGCTGAAGTTTCGGGAGAAGACAGGCGACTTGGGGCGCCAGAGAGCGTTCTAGCGGCCCTGCGGTGGGGGTGTGGGCGGGGTGGCAGGCGGGGTCCCTAGGGGCTCTGTGTAGACGAGAAAAAGCCTGGTGTGTTTGCCTCTCAAGGAAAGCTGCAACACTGCCTTTTCCTTAACCCTCCCTGGGGAAGAAGCCATCTTCTCCCACGCTCAGCTCAGGCCATGGCTAAGAACGGTAGGAAAAGCCAGCGCCTGAGCCGTTCCCAGATCTTCCAGGCTGAGCCAATGACCCTGGGCAAGTTGCTGAGGAGCTCAGCACCTCTCAGCACCTTGTCCAGTACTGGCGGAAAGGGTGACACCACGCGAGGCCCAGTGTTGGTCACACGGGAGGAATCTCAGGCGCAGAGCCTCCCTGTCTACCTGCGGGCTAGCCTCAGTCAGAGTCACTTGTTTTATTTAGTAGTCCATCCACACAAAGGCCTGAGAAACCACCCTGGATGTCGGCTCTGGGCCAGGAGCGAGGCCACTCCTGCCCTATTTTGTGGAGCCAGAGGTGAGGGGCCGGGATTTAGCTCAGTTGGTAGAGCACTGCGCTACAGTCTCTGAGGTCCCGAGTTTGATTCCCAGCACCGCAAAAATGGGAGAAGGGCCTGGCGATCCACTCCCAAGGCAATCCTGAAACAGTCAGCCATTGAAAACTCTATGAGGGTCACTATGAGTCGGACACCGACTCGACGGCACCTAACAACAACAACAACAACAACAACAACAACAAGAGGTGAGTGTAGGAGGGACAGGAGGATCGTTGCAGCCACTGGCACACATTCTGACAGGGGCAGTAGCCAGGCAGGAGACAGAGATGGCAAAGAAGACAAGAAGTGAGCTAAGCCTTCCTTCCCTTTGATGCGGAGGACACAAGCCTCAGCCCGAGCTGGCATGGACCTGGATGCAGGGCCTCCCATCTTATTAACCCCTGCATCCCCAAGAGCTTCCTGGGCCTACCCTGGTGCACCGTCTGCAGTGTGGAGCCCAGCAGGCTCCCCACAGTGAGAAGATCAGGCAGACACTGAAGAGCGCGTTTCCTTCTCTGCCATGCCCGGGCCTCGCCTCCAGCACCTGCGAAGGGCAGGGGAGGTTCACCGGAGCGGCAGGGCCCCCATCTCATCCCTGAAATTATCTCCAAACTTTTGTTTGATCTTATTATCACAACGGGCACATGATGGCCCTCATAGGCACTTACGGCCGACGTACGTTAAATACATTATCAGTTTAAGGGGTTATTATGGTAATAAGGAGACTCCATTTCATTGGAGTTCATCTGAAAAGGTTTCAATGCTTGAGCATATTTCTGTCTCAAGGTTAATTAAAAGACAATCACGTTGATTCACCTTGGAGGGATCTCCACCACACGCTCAGGCCACACTTCGAGTCAATTTTTATTATCCACGAGCCTCATTACCAACCCTCCCCGTCCCCAGGTCCTCCTGCCTCCGGCACATTCCACCAAACTTCCTCGAGGCTGGTAAGGAGTTTCGACAAGACACAGGTTCCAATAAATTTTGTACAGTTCCTAATGTAGGGAAATCACTGCCTCAGAAAAACATGTTTTAAATATGAAGGTGCCCAAGAATACTTTCAAAATGCACAAGGAGGCATAAAATAATTATCTCCTTGAGGTAATATTAGCATTATATAGGCTGAAATTGGCGGGCTGGCATTTGTCTCAGTTGGTAGAGCACCGCTCTGCAGTCTCTGAGTCCCGAGTTCGATTCCCAGCACCCCAAAAATGGGAGAAGGATGTGGCAACCCACTCCCAAGGCAATCCCGAAACAATCAGCCATTGAAAACCCTAGGAGGGTCGCTATGAGTCGGACACGACTTGATGGCACCCAACAACAACAACAACAACAAGGCTGAAATTGTAGCAAAGAGGAAACGTGGTATCTCCCCGTTCATCTCCTGGTGCCCAGAGGCTCCCGGGCAGACCCGCTTTCCTCCCCACGTCTGGCCGCCTTCTGATCTCAGAACCTCACTTCTCCCATTCTGAAGACCAGGTGACCAGCCAGGCAAGCCCAGACTGAAACCCAGAGCGGCTGGAGTCTGATTTCTCCTGGTGTGGGTGAAATTCAAGGCTGGGCACTCACTGGAGGACAAGTCAGTCAATTCTCAGCTGCCCTCACCTGCTTGGATACAGCAGCCACAGCCTGTCAATGGATGAATTCAGCCAGAAAAACATCTAATGACCATCTACTGAAGCCAGCTACTCGCAAGAGGATTGGTCAGCTGCGCCTCCCAGCTCTGTGAACCTAGAGCTGGCCCCTGGGGGCTCACACATTGATCTGCTGTTTGGGGCTCACACATTGATCTGCTATTTGGATCTTTTTTTTTTTTCTTGCAGTACTGGGGGTTGAACCCAGGGCCTCGCACTTGCATGCTCTGCAAGTGCTGGACCACTGAGCTGCACCCTCAGCCTATTTTTTTCCTTTTTTGAGACAGGGTCTCGCTAAGTTACGCAGACTGCCTCTGGTCTCGAACTTGCGATCCTCCTGCCTTTGCCTCCTGAGCCGCTGGAATGACAGGCGTGCGCCACCGCGCCCGGCTTGCTGTTTGGATCTTCAGGAAGACCACTTGGGTTTTGAAAGCTGTCTCTTCTAACCCCAAACAGTGACACTGATAACCTCTGTGGGAGACCTCGGGGCCCTCTACACTTTCTGTCTGCGAGAGTGCGATCTGCTGTGCTTCTTTCTGGGCTGCACCTGCAGCCTGCACACCTGGTCCATGCACCTGGACCTGGCAGCTTGTGGGAATCCCGCTCTGTTCCCATCCCCCAGGTGTCTCAGGACCCATGAGCTCACTCTTTTCCTCTCCTCCCTGCCCCTTGGCAGGTGTGTGGCACAGCACTGAGACAGAAGGAAGGAGAAAAGAAAATGCTTTCACCAGATACGGTGACCCATGCATCTTTTGCAGGTAAGAGGTTCAGTCCCTTTAGTTGTAGGGAGCAGGGAAGCCTTCCTGGAGGAGGTCACCAAGAAGGAGAAGAGATGGAGAACAGGAGGAGGAGGGGAGAGAGGACGCCCCAAAGATAGGGCTGTGCATGGCAGGGACACTCAGGAAGCAGCCTGGCGAAGACTCCCCAGCAGATGGAGAGGACTTGTGGGGTTTCAGGCAGGAAGATTCTGGAATCACTGTGCTCATCCCATGCAGAGGAGCTGCGGGTTCTCCCTGGGGTCGCCATTCTGAGGACCAGGGGCAGCTGCTCCCTGACTCCACACTGCCTGAGTGTGTCCAGCGCTTTGGTAAACCACAGACTCACACGTGCCTTTTTGTTGTTGTTGTTAGGTGCCATCGAATTGGTATCCAACTCACAGCGACCCTCATAGGGTTTTCAATGGCTGACTGTTTCGGGATCACCTTGGGAGTGGATTGCCAGGTCCTTCTCCCATTTTTGCAGTGCTGGGACTTGAACTCAGGACCTCAGAGACTACAGCGCAGCGCTCTACCAGCTGAGCTAAATCCCAGCCCCACACGTGCCTTTGGTCTGTGTTAAAATAACCCTGGAAGACGAGCCTGTGAGGTTTCCTCCTGGCCGACTCTCAGGTGTCGGAAATCTTGTTCCCGCAGACGGTGGCTCAGAGCCTGAGCTGTGCCTCTGCTCACTTCCACATTCATTAGTCTGGGCTGGCATGGGGGAAGGTGGTTAATATTCATTCACTCATTCTTTCTTTCCTTCATTCTTCCCTCCATTCAGTGAGTCCAACAGCCCTCAGGCCAGCCAGGAGTACTTACTGAGCCTGCGTCCGGGGCTCTGAAGGAGTTCCTGACCCACAAACCTTCAGTCCCTGGCTTGGCGGAGCCAAAGGGCCAGCTCAGGGGCCACACAGGGCTTCCCACATTGGCTCACTACATACACACTGCTGATTGGGGGTCGGACACAGCCTGACGCTGGAGGCAGGGATGCCGGAGAGGAGGCGAGGCACCTGGGGTCAGAGAGTGGGACACCAGCTTCTCCTCCCAGCACAGAAGGAGCCTGGAGAAGCCACCTTCCCCCTCCCCCCTCCTCAGAGGGGCACATCTCCTGGGCCAGGAAGAATTGACATCCAGGCAGATGTACCACTGCACTGTCTGCTGCAGCCTTGGGCAAGAAGCGGTATTGGGAGGGGTCGAGGCTGGAAGCCAGGGGCCAGGACATGGGAAAGCCCTGTCTGTCTGCACAGTGCTGCCATCAGGGCATCCTGGAGAGCAGGGACCGTGGGGTTCACCTGGGCATAAGAAATCATGGTCAAGCCCCTCAGAACCAACCTCAGAGATCATTTGGCCATACCCCTCAGTTGTGCAGCCACTTTCCTTATGGTGCAGCGGCGCCTCTCACACAGAGGCGCACCCCACCATGCAAACACACCCTCAATAGTGTGCCCGAGCCCGCAGCCCTTGAGCAGCCATATCTTCCAAGCGTGATTGTTGTTGTTAATAATTATATCACACAACCTGTTACAGGACTGGGGCTGGGGTTTAGCTCACTGGGTAGAGCACTGCTCTGCACTGGGTGCCATTCCCAGCACCACAAAAATAGAAGAAAGACATGGCAATCCACTCCCAAAGCAATCTCAAGACAATCAGCCATGGAAAACCCTATGAGGGTTGCTATGAGTCAGATCTGACTCAGAGACCCCCTCTTAATGTGCAGCCAGCAACTTAGAGGCACAGCTCTGAGAGACCAGCTAAGCTTTGGGCCATGCTG
Source organism: Pedetes capensis (assembly GCA_007922755.1). NCBI lineage: Eukaryota > Metazoa > Chordata > Mammalia > Rodentia > Pedetidae > Pedetes > Pedetes capensis. The sequence continues at coordinate 165,637 of VMDO01001413.1, forward strand.
GGCTCGGGGCCAGTTGGAGAGCTGGGGCTTAGTTTCTGGCCTGCCCCAGGGATAGACAGCTTCTGCCTAGCTTCTCTCTTAGCTGTGGCCACAGACCAGTGACAGAATTTCCTCAGCACAGCCACACAGATGTGGCACGTCCTCAGTGTCCTGATGCTCTAGGTCTGCCACATGGAGGTGCCACCTTGGCTGGACCGCAGGACACTGCTTCACCCAGGAGGCCACCAGGAGTGCTGGGAACCAGCTGTGAGCTGATGCTGATGCTGAAGGTGTGACCTTGGGGTGCTGGGGGCCCTGTGCACCCCCCTGCACCCCGCTGAGGGTCTGGGCTGCTTCCCCACCCCATTTGGAGCCAAGATCAGCAAGGATGGGCCTAGCTATGCTGGGGTAACAAGCAGCCTGTTTTAAAGGTTTCCCATGCAGTTATCCCATCATGGGGCTATGGCTCATCTGGCAGCCACCCTCCAGATGGCAACTTGGGGGCCCGGGAGGCATGCGCTGGCATCTCTTCTTGGGAGGAGAGGACTGGGGCCTGCATGTATCCCCAGGGCCTCCACCTCAGTGGTACCACAGCCCTTCATAGCTCCAGCCAACTGCCAGGATGCCTGCGGGTTTCCCAGGGGGCTCAGGAAGGAAAGCAAAGCTGGGCGAGATGCTTTTTTCACCTTTTCACCCACACCATCAGCTAAGCAAGACCTTTTTGCCCCTTTTCATCTGGACCACCGATGAGGAAACAGCTTTCCTGCTCTCCCCTGGACCTTCGGTGAGGAAAGAATGCTCTCCACACTGCAACCATCAACAAGGAAAGAACCCGCTCTCCATCTGATCGCCGATGAAGCAAGAACTCTCTCCTTGTGACCACCGAGACCACCAACACAGGTGTTTGCCCCTGGAAGGCAAAAGTCCCTGAGGCTTTTCCTTTCTCCCATCTCCGCCGGCGTCGCGAGGGCCGCAGGAGTCTGCATCCCTCACCCAAAGGTCCCGAGTAAATTGTGTTTAATACCTGTGTGCATGGCGGCGCTGCCTGTCTGAACCTCCAGGCTGGATGGACCCAGAGGAGAGAAGGATGGCAGCGCTCTGGGCCACCCTGGCTTCTGCTCTCGAACCCCCAACTTCTGGAGTGTGCCACCAGGCAGGCCCCTGAGCTCGGCAGCGGATCTCCTGAGCTGAGCCACGCCTGAGCGCACTGGGCCACCGCCGAGTCCTTGCTCTCAGATGTGGCCTTCTGCAGGCCAGCCAAGGTTGGAGCAGAACTTCACAATGCCCATGATCTAGAAGGGCCCTGGCCTTGCCTTCTCAAGGCCCCATGACCAAGTGCAGCAGATCAGTGATGGGGGCCACGTCCCGTGGCTGTCCGGAGCTCGGTGGGGATCCACGCTGAGGTGGGGAGGTTCCTGTACATGGGAAGTCGTGGGGACCCTGCGGCTTGGGGAGCCCTTGGGGTCCATTGCTGGCTGCATGAGTTGCTCGTCCTGAGGGAAGGCCCTGGACTTCACCAAGAGCTTCTCCCCAGGAAATGTGTGCCAGGAAGACATGGGTGAGGAGAGTTGGCTGTAGGCCCCGGAGAGCCTCGCAGGGAACCACAGCCGCGGGGAAGCAGTTAGTGCGGCAATGCCTGAGGCTCTGCAGCTGTGGGGAGGCGACCAGGGCAGCCAAAAGTTGACCTGAAGCCAGTGGAGTCTAATCATTGTTCCTGTGCCATGGAGCACCCGGGGCAGCATCTCCATCTAGAACACAGAGCCTCTGTCGGAGGGCGATGGAGGGTAAATGAGCACATCCGTAGCCGTGCATCGGCCCTCTGCCTTTCCTCTGCTGGGAAGGTACCGCAGGCAGGAGTGAGCGGATGGGGTCAGGCAGGGGGAGGGACCGCGTCCTGCCACTCGCTCGCCCTTCCTGGTGCACAGAGGAGAGGGCTGCGCTGCCAGCAGGTTTGCAGAGCGCTCTCTCCTCTGTGAGAACCTTACTTTTACTGTTTCCATGGCGATGGATCTTAATTGTATTAAGTGTCTGGATAGCGATATCACTAGGAATGTCGGCCAGCGGCTGCTTCATGTGCTAATCCCTGGTGCTGTTGGGTTCTGGCCCCATTCCACGCCTTCCTGTTGGATGTTTACCGTGAGCAACATCTGATCGTGTCGGTCTCCTGCAGACCCCCGAAGCCCCCTGCCACCCTCCCTCTCCAGACACCAGACTGCCCTCTCTCCCAGCCTCCCTGCGCGTGACTCCCACAGCCTGTGGGACCTCACAAGCCCGTGGAGGTCAGGACTTTCCTTAAGTTCTGCAGCAGCCGGCCCAGGGAGGAGACGGTGTTGCTGGAAGAATGAATGCCTTCCAGTACTCGGGGAACTGCATCCCACTTTCTCTCCCAGGTCCAAAGACCCCGCCTTTCCATCCGAGCACTTTCACCAGGTGGCTGCTTCGGAGGTCTGCGTGTTCACATTCTTCAGTTGGACACTCCGTGGCTTGCTTCCCATGTGGCCTGACAGTGTGACTTTTCATTTGCCCACTTCAGCTCTTGGCCTGTGCCAGATTTCATGACAATGGGGACACATCCAGGCATCTTCTCTTAGGCTACAAATGTTTAACCGACATACTTGACATAAGTATGAAGTCTTGTGGACTAAGTACTCCACCTATGGAGTCATATGGGCGACTCTGGATGTTCCCTTGCTCATAATTAAATCAGAATCAATGGAATTATTCCAGAGTTCAACAACGTATGGTGATTTTAACCTGGATTTCAGATTGGTCACTCTTGCCTGCTGGCCAGCAATAACCTATGCGTGGTAAGCTAATTCAAGTAACCCACTTGTTAGAGATGTTAGCCGGAACCCAAATTCTGGCAGGTCATGCACCCAGGGCTTGCATGAGTGCAAACAGGAAGATGAAGCGCAGCAAATATCCTGCCGCACTGTGGCCTCCCTAGGTGCTGTACATACCTCACCTGGGAGCATCTCGCACCGCCAGCTATGGGTGCCGCCAGATCAGGGATGCGCATAGCCAACTCATTATCAGAAACTCACATGTGCCGTACTACTGTGGCGTCCGATCCCAGCAGATCTCGGAAGCTTAGGAGGGTCGGGCCTGGTTAGTGCTTGGATGAGAGACCACCTGGGAGCACCAGGTGCTGTAGGCTTAGGAGAAGGACCCGGCAACCCACTCCCCAAAATCAATCTGCCATTGAAAACCCTATGAACAGCAGAGAAGCACTGACAATAGTGTTTCACCTGTTGTACATAGGGTCACTATGAGTCGGACACCGACTCCTTGGCACCTAACAATAAGAACATACATGCTGCTGGGCGAGGTGTCTCATGCCTATAATCCCAGCAGCTGTGGAGGCGGAGGCAGAAGGATCACAAGTTCGAGACCAGAGGTGGTCTGAGTAATTTAGTGACACCCTGTCTCAAAAAGAAAAAAAAAAAGGCTGGGGGTACAGCTCAGTGGCCCAGCACTTGCAAAGCATGCAAGCATGAGACCCTGGGTTCAACCCCCAGTACAGCCAAAAACACCAAAACCAAACAAACAAAAAGAACATACATGCTTTAAAAGTGAAGATTCCTGGGCACCATCTCATGTCTACAGAATAAATGTGCTTTTGACATGATGAATAGAACTAAGTTATATCATTTTTAGCTTGCAGGTATAGCCCTGTGGCATCAGATCCTGGCAGATCTCAGAAGCTAAGCAGGGTCGGGCCTGGTTAATACTTGGATGGGAGACCGCCTGGGAACACCAGGTGCTGTAGGCTTGGGAGAAGGACCTGGCAACCCACTCCCAGAAATCAATCCGCCATTGAAAACCCTATGAACAGCAGAGAAGCACTGACAATAATGTTTCACCTGTTGTGTGTAGGGTCACTATGAGTCAGATACCCACTCGAGGGTACCTAACAACAACAACAACAACAACAACAACAACAACAACAACAAAAGTCAAGGTGGCTGCAGTTTGCACCATAGGATCAGGTAGAGGAGGCTGCAAAGAGACAACCCCTCCCCAGCCCAGGACTGAGAACAATTAGAAGATGCTTGCAAGAAAACTTCCCAAGACCAGGACAGAACAATTAGCAAGAGCTATGTCAAAGACTGGCCTGCAGCGGTACCATTATGGCATCCGATCCCATCAGATCTTGGAAGCTATGGAGGGTCGGGTCTGGTTAGTGCTTGGGTGAGAGACCACCTGGGAGCACCAGGTGCTGTAGGCTTAGGAGAAGGTCCCGGCAACCCACTCCCAAAAATCAATCCACCATTGAAAGCCCTATGAATGGCAGAGAAGCACTGACAATGGTGTTTCCCCTGTTGGACCTAGGATCGCTATGAGTTGGACACTGACTCCACGGCACCCAAAAACAACATCATTTTTTTTTTAAAAAATCAAGCTCCTGAATTAAAAATGTTGGTTATCTTGGCTTGAGACCTGAGGTCTCCTCATTTCTTCTCCGGTAATACATTTGTCTCCTCTCAAAGAGGTTGACCACCAGCCTTTACCCATCCAGACTGAGAGGTGTAACATTATGACCACTCCCCTCTCCCCCCAGCTCTCTAGGGTTACTGTCCTTTGTAGATCATGATCAAACTCCTTGATCTAGTGCACAAGTCCTTTTCCAGTCCCCAAGTGGCTTGTTTACCTTCCTGTATACCCTATTCTCTCCTGGCCTGCAAGGGTCCTGCTGCGAAGCCTGCTATTAATCTAATAAGGATCCTGTTATACACCCTCACCTGATGCTTTCCTCATGCTGTCTTTAGAATTTTCTCTGTTTGACTGTAATAGGCCCTGGGGAGGATGTTTTTCAGTCAAATCAATTAGGGCTCCTTTGAGTCTCCTGGACCTTTATGACCGTCTTCCCCAAGGTGTGGAAAGTTTTCCTGCAATTATTTCATTGTGTAGATTTCTACGCCTTTCGCTTCTCTTCTCGTTCTAGGGCACTCATTGAGGATGTCTGCTCCTTAATGATGGCCCATAAGTTTCAAAGGCTCTCTTTATTCTTTATGTTTTATTTATTTTTATCTGATTGGATTATTTCAAAGGACCCGTCTTCAAGTGGAAAAATTCTTCTGCCTGATCAGCTCTCCGATTGAAGCTCTCACCTGCATTTTTTCAATTAGTGAGTTGTACAGCCAAGATTTCCAGTGAGTTCTTATCCTAATGATCTCTATCTCTGGGCTGAGTTTTTCACTCAGATCACGAGTTGTTTTCCTAATTTCATCGAATTGTCTGTATTCTCTTGTATCTCATTAAGTTTTCCTTTGTGTTATTTGTCAGGCGATTTGACCATTTCCTTCTCTCTGGGGCCTGCTGCTGGAGTTTCTGCGTTCCTTTGGAGGTGATGTGTGATCCTGACTTTTTGTGCTTCTCAGCTTGGTGCTTCTATGTGGGTGTTTGCACATCTGGGGTCAGTGGCTTTCATAGAAAGGCGTTCTGCTGGTGAGGTTTCCTAGGGTGCTGGGTGGACGGGCTGCCCTGGCTTTGGTTCTGGGTAGGGGCCCTGTGTAATGTCTGGATCTTCCTCCACTGTAACCAAAGTCGGTGGTGTCTGTGGTGTCCCAGTGGCCCAGGCTGCATGGGTTGTGGGACTGCATCACCAGCTGGGGTGGGGACAGCACCTCTGGGCATGGTGCTTCTGGCTGCAGTGTGGGACGCATCAGTTTCTAAGAGTCCTCTGAGGGCAGGACCACCTTGGTGGGTACAGAGTGCTGTCCCACAGCATACTTGGAAGTGAGTGGGTGCCTGTCAGTGTTTGAGGGCCACGTGGGGCTTTGTCCAGACCCACGGCCCAGAAGGGCAACTCTCAGTGTCTAAGGGCTGCACAGACGACTTCACAGGACCTCTGAGACCTCAATCAAACATGATTGGGAAGCTCTGTCCAGCTGCTTCTTGGGACCACAGGTGGGTGGGTGGGTGGAGCAAGGATCACCACCTGAGGCCTCAGTGGGCTGAGCCCCTGAGAACAGGCTCCTCAACCTTTGCTTGCAGCCCTAGGCATTTGGTGGAACTCCCTAGGTGCTTCACAGGCTGACCTGTTTAGGAAAGTCACTCGGAAGCTTCCCAGCATCCTGGATGGGTGGGGACTCCCCTTGGCCTCGTGGGCTCTGGGGCACGTTCCTCGCCAGTCAGGCCCGGAAGTTCAGATGGCAGGCAGGGCCACACACACAGATAACTAAACACAACTCACTTGAGACTCTCTGGTGAGGGGTGTGAACTCCTGTGGCCCTTGGGAACTCTGTGAGAAGGGAGAAAGGAAAGTTTTTGCCTTGCGGGGACTGAAAACAGCTCTTTATTATCTCTCTCTGCCCAGGCAAGGGCTGAGAGGAATCCAAACAAGTGTTAGTAGTCTAAGTGCTGCAGTTCTATTGCTGCCTCAGGGGCAGCGGCGCCTCTTCTGCCTCCAGGGCTGGGACCAGAGACTTTCCTCAGCTTCAGCCTCTTGGTGCTGGGTCCAAGAGGCTTTCCTCAGCTTGCTTGTAATCCATCTTTCCTTGAGGGTGCCGTCTAGTCGTCCTGATCTCAGTGGTCATGAGGAGAGATGCTTTCATGTTGCTAGTTGAATCCAGAGAGAATCCCTTCCTTGTTGGTGGTCCATCTGCGATGGGGTGGCAGAGCAGACTGGCAGCAAACAACCCCTTGGCAGGCAGCAAGCAGCCAGCAGCACTCAGCATCACCAGCAGCAGCAGCACATGCAGAGCAAACTTTGTTTATATAGCCCTTGGGTAAATGCCCTTCAGGGGCTGGGATTTAGCTCAGTGGGTAGAGCACTGCGCTGCAGTCTCTGAGGTCCCGAGTTCAATTCTCAGCACCACAAAAATGGGAGAAGGGCCTGGCAATCCACTCCCAAGGCAATACCGAAACAGTCAGCCATTGAAAACCCTATGAGGGTCACTATGAGTTGGATACCGACTCGACGGCACCTAACAACAACAACAACTGCCCTTACTGCCTCATCATGACAATCAGGTGGGGGTGCGAGGGGCTAGGTGCAACCAATTTAGGTTGTTGTTAGGTGCTCTTGAGTTGAGTCCGACTCATAGCAACCCTCATAGGGTTTTCAATGGCTAATTGTTTCAGGATTGCCTTGGGAGTGGGTTGCTGTGTCCTTCTCCCATTTTGCAGTGCTGGGAATCGAACTTGGGACCTCAGACACTGCAGAGCGGCACTCTACCAACTGAGCTAAATCCCAGCCCACCAATTTAGGAGTGACATTCAAATAAAAAGTGAAACCAGATGTCACTCCTTGGGTAATCAAGGGGAGATCCTTGATTACCAATCAGTGGGCAAGATGAGGGTTGGATAATTTCCTACACTGGGCCTTTGTGAGCTGGGCTGCTCAGGACTGGTTGCCCAGTGCTTCCTGGGGGCAAAGGGTATGGGTGGGGCTGCCTGGCTTCTTCCTGGGTGCTTCTCAGGCTGAGCCTTTTAGGAAAGGTCACTTGGAAGCTTCCCAGCACCGTGGATGGGAGGCGCCACCCCTTGGCCTCCTGGGCTGGGGGTGTGCTCCTCACTGATCTGGCCTGGATGCAAAATATGTCCACCTAGATGTTTCTGGAGCGGTGAGCTGGGCTACTCAACTCTTCCATGGGCCCTGCTGGCTGAGCTGAAAGGTGGGCTGCCCAGGTGTGTCTGGGGCTGTGGGTGGCTGGACAGAGCCACCTGGTTGTTTCCTGGGGTCTTCCTCAGAATGAATTGCTCAGGGTCCGCTGCCTGGCTGCTTCCTGGGCCAGGGGAGGGTGAATGGCGTCTTGAGATGTCCCGAGCTGTCGCCATGCAGCGAGAGCCTGGGCGCAGGAGGGTGCTGCTGTGCTGTGCTGAGCTCCTCATCTGGGGAGCACAGCACATATGACTTGATTGCTCCTCAGGCTGGGCACAGGCCTGGGTGGACCTCTGGTTCTCTTGTCTCAAATCTCTGTGGAACGAATGGGATCTGCTGGAGCCTCCTGCTTAGCTCTCTCCACTTAGCCAAGGCCTTCTTGGTGCGGGGCTGATCCTGAGAGAAGGAAGGGCAAGGGTGGGCACTGTGCCTAGGTCCTTCTCTCTAAGGCCGTTGAGTGGCGTCACTGCACCCTCCCCTCCACCACAGCACCACTCAGCCCCACGCGTCTCCTTGAAGTTGCCGTTGCTGTCTCTCCCTGTCTGTCCTCTGCTGCGGAGGGCAGTGTTCCAGGCATTTCCAGTCAATTGACTTGCTGACACCCCTCCATCCTTACCTTCGGGTTTCCAGGACATCCTTGGCTGCCCAACATTCTTGCTAAGCCAGTGGTCCCATTGTTCCCCAAGATGATAACCCCATGAGCCCCAGCTGTGGCCTCCCTGATCCTCTGTCCCCACGCACCGTGGCCCTCTCCTAGACCCTGTTCTGGCCCGGGGGCCTCCTCTTCTTTGGCTCTGTCCTTCACCATGCCCTGCTGTCCCATGTTCGTGTGCTCGCTGACGGCTCCGTCTTCCAGGCTGGACACGGAGCCAGTTCTCTGCGTGGCCCTCCCCTGTGGGCCTGGAGCCTCAGCCAGTGGTGGCTGCTCACCACGTTCGTCATGTCAGGGAATGGAGGGATCCACTCGGTGACTTGGTCCTGGCTCTCAGCTCGGGGTCTCATGAACCATACAGCAAGGACTTGCCACGCCCGCTCTGGGCCTTGGGCCACTTGTCCAAACTTGAAAGCTCCGTTTCCTGAAATAACCACAGAAGCATTCATCCCTCGCCGTCTTAGGGGAGAAAGGCCAGATAAAATGCAGGCTGTCCTGGGAAATTTAAATCCCAGGTGAACCACAAGTTATTTTTCAGTATGGCTACAGGGAAGGGTGGAGTCGCAGCAGGCCTCAGAGGCTGCCCTCAGTCCCCAGGAGCCCCAGGGACCCTGCTTGGTACCTGGCAAGCATGACCAATGAGGAAGCGCTTCAGATGAGCCTGCGGCAGGCAGCGGGTTCGCTGGCTCAGAGCCTCCAGAAGCCATGCAGCCAGGAAGCGGCAGGTGGGAAGGAGAGCCAGGCTCCGCCAATGCTGCTCCCAGCCCGCTGTGGGGCTGGCTGGGGAGGGGCGCAGGGAGCCAGGAGACCGTCAGGCAGCAGCAGCAAGGGGAGGTGCTGCGGTCGAGGTGGGTGTCCTGGGCCCTCTGAACCCCATCCCCCAGCCAGTCTCCTGACCCCCATCTCCCTCCAGAACCACCCTCGTGCCCCACTCAGCCTCCTCCTGGTGCCCAGTCCTGGGTAGGCGCACACCCAGGTGCCTCGGGGGGACGGGGTGCCACCACTCTTTGGCTACTGAACTTGGGCAAGCGATTAATCTGTGGGGGTCTTAGTCTCCTTACGTGGAAAATGGAAGTAAGAACTACCTGTTTTATGGGGTTATTTTGAAGGTTAAATGAAATTTTATGCATACACGCACACACTCACGGGTCACCAGAGTTAGCAAATAGAGGGCAAATCGTATGAATAAATTTGTGGTGCGAAGGTGTCCAGGTATTCCAAGACACAGGCTAAACACAGTGTTTGTTGTTTATCTGAAATTCAAATTCAACTGGAAATGCTGGATGGCTTCTGCCAATCCTAACACATACCCCCCACAACACACGTCACACACAACACAGACACACAGCACACACATCTCACGTGAGACATGGGCACACACAACACAGAGCGTACCCCGCACGCGATTACACATAAAATACACATCACACATAAAATACACACAACACGCGTGTCATGATGACACCCAGGCACACACACAGCACACGTCACACAACACCCCCCCACACACAGCAGACACATCATGGACAGCACACAAGTCACACAACATGCCCCACAACACATGACACAGGCATAGGGCACATGTGACCACAGTGTGCACGGCACACACTCCGCGTGCAGACACACCCCAGCTCAAGTTTTCGGATGACATTGGGGATCATGGCAGCTGAGCCCCTTCTCAGAGCCCCGACCAGCTGTCACCATGCATGGCAGGACCTCACTCCTCACTGTGGCCCCTGAGCTCCCGTCGCCAGGCCCTGCCTCCAGCCCGCTTCTGCTCCCCTGCTCGCTCGCCTCTGCCCCAGCAGCCCAGCCTTCTCTCATCTCTCACCTCGTGTCTCCAATCAGGAAACAGTTACACAGCAGCCAGCACGGGGTCCAGGGTAGGTGCTAGGGACGTGGAGGGAGTGAGACAAAGGCACAGCCCTCACAGAGCTAAAAGGCCCCTTGCCACCCCGGGGTGGAGTGCTTTAGCGTATGGAACATGTGCTCCCTGTCAGGAATGGTGCCAGGGCCCAGCTGCCTCAGTTTACTAAGCCCTCACATTCTAGGAGGCATTACTTTACTTTTGCCTGCAGCTGTAGTCCTGTGGCATCCAATCCCGTCAGATCTCGGAAGCTAAGCAGGGTCATGCCTGGTTAGTCCTTGGATGGGAGACTGCCTGGGAACACCAGGTGCTATAGGCTTAGGAGACGGACCTGGCAACCCACTCCCAAAAATAAATCCACCATTGAAAACCCTATGAACAGCAGAGAAGCACTGACAATAGTGTTCCTCCTATTGTACGCAGGGTTGCTATGAGCCGGATACTGACACGACAGCACCTAACAACAACAACAACAACAACACTTTACTTTTACCTTATTTTACAGATTGACCAGTGAGGCCTGGCAGGGTAACCAGTACAGTGTGTGTCACTCAGCTGGGACTCCCAGGCCCCTGGGGTCAAAGTTCACATCTTTTCTCCAGCGTCAGATTCCCCCCTTTTTAATTTTTAGCAATCTGTAAACAATGCCTCACTGGAAGATAAGGCTGTCTGGCAAATTGTTGTTGTTAGGTGCCATCAAGTCGGGTCTGACTCATAGTGACCCTATGTACAGCGGAACAAAACACTTCCTAATTCTGTACCAGGAACATGATCTTATTTATATTTAAGCCCATTGTTGCAGACACTGTGTCAATCCCTCTGGTGGAGGGTTTTCCTTTTTTTCATTGACCTGTCACTCTTCCGAGCATGATGTCCTTCTCCGGGGATTGGTCCCTCCTGACTACATGTCCAAAATATGTAAGATACAGTCTAGCCATTCTTGCTTCCATGGAGCACTCTGGTTGCACTTCTTCTAGGACAGACCTGTTGGCTCTTTTGGCAGTCCATGGTATAGTCAATAGTCATCTCCAGCACCATAATTCAAAAGCATCAATTCTTCTCCTGTCTCCCTTGTTCAATGTCCAGCTTTCACAACCATAGGATGCGACTGAAAATAACACGGCATGAGTCAGGTGCACCTTCGTCTTCAATGTGACATCTTTACTTTTCAATACTCTAAAGAGATGTTTTGCAACAGCTTTTCCAAAAGCAATGTATCTTTTGATTTCTTGACTGCTGCTTCCACAAGTGTTGATTGTAGAATCAAGTAAAGCAAAATCATGGACAACCTCAATCTTTTCTCCAGGATGTTTACTGTTGTTTCTCCTCATTTTGAATCGTGCCACATCAGCAAATGGAGGTCCCTGGAGTTTTACTCCATTTCTGTCACCAAGGTGGACTCTACTTTGAGGAGGTAACTCTTCCCCAGTAGACTTTTGAGTGCTTTCCAACCTGGGGGGCTCATTTTCCGGCACTATATCTGAAAGTGTTTCTTTGCTATTCATAGGGTTTTTGATGGCTAGTTGTTCAGGAGTGGTTCGCCAGGTTCTACTCCCCCGTCTTTCTTAGTCTGGAAGCTCAGCAGAAATTTGTCCATCATGAGTGACCCTGCTGGTATCTGAGATACCAGTGGCATAGCTTTCAGCCTCATCGCAACATGTGAGCCCCCACAGTGCGGCAAACTGACAGACGCGTGGGGGGTCTGGTGAATAGATACATCACACACATGGTTCAAGAGGCCTTGAGATGACAGCAAGGACCAAGTCACTGAGCAGGTCCCTTGGTTCCCTGTCATGAAGTCCTTTGGTTCCCTGCCATCAGGACTGTCCTTCGACAGGGCACGGGGCCAGTCCACAGCCTGCCCCTCACTTCCCAGGACAGAGAAGAGGGAACCTCATTCATATCACAGGGCCGCTGGCAAAACAGGTCTGGGGCACACCCTGAGCGCCTGTCCTGGCCAGGCCCCAGCCTGTCTCACCTGTGCCCTGCACCCTAACTTATTCCTTCCCCATTTAGGTAATCTTGAGGCTCTACTGGAGGAAAAGAGTGCCCCCGGACCCCATCTGACACCTCCAGGCAGTGCCTACAGCCAGGGCTCTTGCCGGCCGTCTGACCTTCCCTGTTGTGCTCCTGAAAGCTTCTGACAAGAAGTAGCCTTATGGCAGGGTCCCTGGGCACGGCCAGGCACTTTGGGGGTGCCATCGGAACAGGCTGTATGCTCAGGGGAACCCGCCTGTTTGCGCTACTTGCTTGGGATAATTTGATGAAAGACGCCAGGTTGATTAATCCCAGATCCTCCGCTGGCATTTAATCTTCGCGAATGTTAGACAACAGTCTCGTTATGTGTTTGTGTCTTCAACACGATAGGCGAGGAATGAAATCAAGCCAGAAAATCAATTATTTCTGCGGAAATTGTCATATAAGACAAAACATCATCAGGAGAGAAAAGCGTTATGATGAGGGCTTGATTCGCTCTGTGCTGATTGCAGTCCTGTATCGCGCGCGGCGAAGCCCGCCAGGGTCTCCTACTGCAAGTCCCGGGGCTGGGCATGGAATGGGAACTTGAGGAATGTTGGTTAAAACAGCTCCTTACCCTTTTCCTCACCCGCTTTCCCTGTCTTGGGGTGTCTCTCTCGCTGTCTCGGCCCTGTTCTGCTCTGTTTCCTTCTCAGAGTACGTGTCAGGATTGGCCACCAGTGGGGGGTGTATTTGGAAAATCACATGACCCAAGGGCAGGTGAACTGGGCTGGGATCTAGCTCAGTTGGTAGAGCGCTGTGCTACAGTCTCTGAGGTCCGGGGTTCAATTCCCAGCACTGCAAAAATGGAAGAAGGCCCTGGCAATCCACTCCCTAGGCAATCCCGAAACAGTCAGCCATTGAAAACCCTATGAGGGTTGCTATGAGTCAGGACTCGACAGCACCTAACAACAACAATGGGCCGGTGAGTCCTACCTCGCCCACAACCTGCCCTCCCTGGCCTTGGCTTCACAGACAGATGAGGAGAACATGACAGATAAATCACACGTGTCTGAGGAACCAGGGAGCAATGAGGGCTGAGCAGACTCCGGAGTTCGAAGGTGGTAAAGAAATTCTACGCTCTGCCGCATTCTACCTCTTGGTCCTCAAGACGTTTTCTGACAAAGCCTCAGTTTCCCTGTTTTTAAACCTCGAGCCCTGCGGGAAAGTAGCTGCTGAGGCCGGGTGTGACCTTCCATCGGGATGGATGCGGAGGACGCATGCGGCGCTTATCCTGCATGGTAATCAGGTCCCCAGCCAGAGCCACCTCAGGGACATTTGTCATCTGAACAACCCATATGCTCAGGAACAATCACCCAGAGGAGCCACAGCACAAAGACGGATAGGCCAGGAATGACCGGCGCTGATCACCACCGAGAGATGTGCAAGGATTAATCGGAGCGACGCTGCCAGTTCCTGCTTGCTGTCTGGGCTTCTGAGATTACAGAAGTCATCTTCAGATGTCTCCCACCTTGATACATGAGTTACTTCTGAGAGAGGGGAGGCCTGAGGGGTGAGGACACGTCTGTGATGACTATCATTGCATTGGTGACAAAGAGCTTCCTTGGTTTTTTACTTCTGAACTTCAAAAACAAGTGTGAGTATTTAAAATGTGGTGATTTTCAGCCATGTGTTCAGCAGATGGCTGGGCGCTGTGAGTGAGGGTGTGGACGGGGAAGGCCATTGTGTTGGGTATAAAACAGCGAGGTTGGTAATTAAAGAGTGACGGCATCTGCCCATGTTACATGTATCTGCCCTGCTCAAGCGCTGCACCAGGTGGCTCATTACACATTTATTCTTGTCAGTCTTGTCTGGCAAAGATCATTCAATTCTTTTGACAGAGAAGCAACTGTGACTTAGAAGGGCAAAGTGACCTTTCCAAGTCCCTCAGCTAGGAACAGGCCGGGACACTGACTCAGGCTGAGAGGGAAAGTGGAGATCTTTCCATCCCAGGTACCACACCACAGGCCTGGAGGGGCAGGAGGCAGGATGGACCTTGACAGTTTCCCAGCTGGGCTGTCCCCATTTTCCCTGTGTGTCCCATCCCTGGGCGAGGCAAGGGCCATCGGGAAGGACATCGACCTAAGCCATCTGGGCTCTGATCTCCTCTTCTTTCTTGACAGCCAGGAAGGTGGGGACAGGGGCCCTCAGGTCAACCCCGGGACTTGCCCTCAGGGCTGGGTTCCATCTTCTCCTCCCTCCTCTGAGATTCTTGGCCCTCTTTTTCATAGAGCTCCCCTCTCCCCACAGCAATGCAACACTGTTGATTAAGATTCAGCAAATGTACAAGATGTGTCAGATGCCCAAGGAGTCCCCACTGTCTCCAGCAACAGCAAGCCCCTGGATGTGCCCATCTGTGGACATACAGCGCCCCCACGTCCAGCATGGCTCCGTGTCCAGGTCGAGCCCAGCCACACAGGCCCTGCACTCACTCAAGGGTGGAGCAGTGTGGGCAGAGGCTCTGCCCCTCAGTTACAGAGAGCCCAGCCGCAGAGCACCTATAAGGAGCACAGAGCTCAGCTGGGTGTTCCAGGAACCTGAGCTCTGCCTTGGCCTCCCTCAAAGCTGTGGCCTCCCACCTGCTGGGCCAGGTGACATGCCCAGTGAGCTCCTGTTGCAAGAGGGAAACCTTTATGGGGTGCAGGAAAGGTCAAGCGCTCTGCACACATGGACGTGTGCACCCGCTGCAGATGATACAGAGGACCTCGCTGAAGGGCAGATGGCTCAGGTGGCCGCACTGAGGAGCAGGAAAGCTGCCTTGGAGAGCATTGCACCTCAGTCCTCACAGAGACACGGTCTCCTCCAGGTGTGGCTGTGAGGCTGCCGGCAGCAAGGTCTACACCGCCAGCCCTTCAGGCTGAAGGGGCAGTGTGTACGCGGCTGCATCATCTGTTTGTTGACTCATTCATGCATTTTAACATTTACTGAGTGCCTACTGTTTGCCAAGGACTATGCTATAGTCGCTGGAGGAAGAGAAATAAAGAAGTCTACTTGTCTGAGGGGCTGGGATTTAGCTCGGTTGGTAGAGTGCTGCACTGCAGTCTCTGAGGTCCTGAGTTCGATTCCCAGCACCACAAAAATGGGAGAAGGACGTGGCAACCCAATCCTGAGGCAATCCCAAAACAATCAACCATTGAAAACTCTATAAGGGTCGCTATGAGTCGGACACCAACTCGACGGCACCTAACAACAACAATAACAACAACAACTTATCGGAGAGTGTTTCATTCTGTTGTACACAGGGTCACTATAAATCAGACCCAAGTCAACAGCACCTAACAACAACAATAAAGGAAAAAAAGAAATGCAGTCATTGTCCTGCCAGGACCATGACAGTGACAGAGAGGTTTGCAGAAGATGCTCTGGAGGTCTGGGGCAGGGGCTGAGTGGAGCAGGAAGCACCCACTTCAGAGCTAAGGCTCTGCAGGGAAGGGATGTGGCTCATGTGCCAGCTGCCACATAGTCACTGGGAGACATGGGCGACTTCCCCAGCCTCTCTGGGCCACCGTCTCTGAGTCTGTACGGGGCGGATAATAATAATCGCGCCTGCTGTGCAGCGTGGTGACTGCAGGTAGCAGTGCTGTGCTGTACACCTGAAGTCTGCTGAGACTAAGTATCCTGTGCTCTCAACTCACCAAAAACAAACCCCAAACCAAACCAAAACTGAAACAAAAAACCCAAACGACAATGTGAAATGATGGATGTGTTAATTGAGTGTACATCTATAAAACCTATGCATGTCAAAGCATGGGCCAGGAATCGAACCCGGGCCTCCCGCTTGGCAGGTGAGACTTCTGCCACTGAACCACCCATGCATGGACTGCCAAAAGAACCAACAGATCTGTCCTAGAAGAGGTACAACCAGAGTGCTCCTTGGAAGCAAAAATGGCCAAACTGTGTCTTACATATTTCGGACATGTAGTCAGGAGAGAACAATCCCTGGAGAAGGACATCATGTTTGGAAGAGCGGCAGGTCAAAGCAAAAGAGGAAAACCCTCCACCAGATGGATTGACACAGTGTCTGCAACAATGGGCTTAAACATAAATAAGATGGTTTGCCTGGCACAGAATCGGCAAGTGTTTCGATCTGCTGTACATAGGGTCGCTATGAGTCGGACTCGACTCAACGGCACCTAACAACAACAACATGTCAAAGCATTCAGTTCTGCGCTTTTGACAGGTATAATTTCTAATCGCCAATTTTGTCCCAATAAAGCTGAAAGTAAAATAGAATAGACGGGTGGGTGCCTTGTTAAGATTGTGGTAATGGGGTGCTGGCCAGAGTTCATTGTCTCTCTGTGCAACTGTATGCATGTGGTGTCTATGCATGCTTCAGGGGGCATGGCATGCCGAGCCCTAGAAGCAATGGCCAGGATCCTCCCCGACAGGGCAAGATCACGCTTATGTTGGAAACAAATGTGCTGGAGAAGGGACGCTGTAAACCTCAGGCTCCCGTGCTCCTCCCGGAAGTTGCCTGATTTAGAGACTCGGTTGCAGACCCCACCCCGGCGGTGCTGACTGCTCTGACACGGGCAGGTCCAGGGCACTTCTCAGCAGTGGTAGAGAACAATCCTCAGGCATCTAGCTGGGGCGCATGGCACTGTCCAGGCAGGTGGTGCCGTGCCACCAAGGAGGGGTGACCTGGGTGATGCCCCGGAAGCTAGCTGGGGCAAGGGGCTCCCCAGGAGCCACAGGCTGGGCTGGGGCCAGGCGTGGTTGGAGCCGAGATTCTGATAGATGAGGAGGTGAGCTGTGCTCACCGCAGGGGCTGGGCAGGCCACTGACAGCCCCTCTGGCACCTTCAGCATGGCTGCGGCAGATCCTTAGGTGCCCTGCCCTCCAGGAACAGGTCTCTTCGACTGCCGCACATCAGTAATTACGGCATCCAGAGAGTCCGCACATCAGTAATTATGGCATCCAGAGAGTCCGCTGGCCTAGGGCGAGAGCGCATGCGCACTGCCGACAAGCGGAACCGCATCGGTCTTCACAGCCAAGAGACTGGACCGCGGTGAGACAATGTCATTCAACTACCTTGTGCCCTAAACAGTGCCAGTGAGGCTGAGCTGCTATTTTGGGCCCAGACAGAAGGAGCCTTCCATGGAAATTAGAGGCAGAACCAAGGAACCAATATTGAGTCAACATGCTGGACCCACTCAGGAAACAATTAAATGATCTCTACAGGAAATGGACCTGGCAACCCCCTCCCAAAAATCAATCTGCCATTGGAAACCCTATGAACAGCAGAGAAGCACTGACAATAGTGTTTCCCCTGTTGTACAGAGGGTCGCTATGAGTCGGATACCTACTCGATGGCACCTAACAACAACAACAACAACAACATAGGGAATGGAGCCTTACATTCCAAATGGATCCTGATGGCTAAGCAGCCCCTCTTGGCTGCCTCCTTAAATCACGGATCCATGTATTTCCAAGTCCTACAAGCTTTGAGGCCTTCACACTGGGGACAGAGCACGGTATTTGTAGAATGTGAAGGGTCTGCTGATGCCTCTCCGTAGTGCACAAATCATTTAGGAGTTGAGCTGCTGACATGGAAGCTGACTTGGTAGCCACTCTCCGCAGTGCCCTGGCCGGGCAGCTCTGCACACTCCCACTATGGCCAGTGTGGTGGACGCCCGGGGCTGGAGCAGAGCGAAAAGCTGACAGCAAGGGCTGCAGACCCTCAAGGCCTCAGCTGAATGACCCGCAGGGCAGATGTAGGCAGAGGGGGCTTGTGAGGGGCAGGGAGCTGGGCACAGGGCTGGGGAGGAAGCCATGATTGGAAGCAGGCAGGTAGGGAAAAGGCAGAAACCACGAGCTGTACACTCAGGACTCTGCGGCACAAGGAGCGCTCCGGGATCCCAGCGGTGCTCAGGCCACAGGCGATGCAAGAGGAAAGATCTTGAACCCCTCAACTCCCCCCACTCCAGGGGTGACAGACAATAGCAGTTGCACAAATTAAACTAAAAATGAACAAAAGAATGTTTTGTTGTTGTTGTTGTTAGGTGCCGTCGAGTCCGTATCCGACTCATAGCGACCCTCTGTACAACAGGGGAAACACTACTGTCAGTGCTTCTCTGCTGTTCATAGGGTTTTCAATGGCAGGTTGATTTTTGGGAGGGGGTTGCCAGGTCCTTCTCCCAAGCCTGCAGCTTCTGGTGTTCCCAGGTGGTCTCCCATCCAGGTACTAACCAGGCCTGACCCTGCTTAGCTTCCAAGATCTGACTGGATCGGATGCCACAGGGCTACGGCTAAAAGAATGTTGGAGGTAAAATAATACAAGAGTGCTCGGGGTGCCTACTCACTGAACCCTGATGTCACCCACAGTGGATTCTAGGCAGTAAGTGACACCAGAGGCAGAGGGACATTTCATAATGATCAAACAGTCAGAGTGACAGAGTCTCCTGAGCACTCTCAACAAGCCCAGACCAATGCTGTTGTGGCGTTGACTGACTCACTCACACCCACCCCATCCCAAGGAGGAGCAGGGCCTGGACTCTTCTGCCTGGAAATGTAGCTGGCCCTCTGTATCCTGCTTCTGCCCTGCCACTGAGCTTCTGTCCACACTGAGCATGCTCAGACCTCCCCCATGTCCCCATTCTGTAAACAATGCAGTGTGACAACTATCTCCATAGCCATTGCATGGTGGTAGGTGTGGTCAGTCGTGGAGAGGTGACTTACAGTACGTGGGAGGGTGTGCATAGGTTCTAGGCGACGTTACGCATTTTATACGCATTTTATATGAGGGACTTGCGCAGGGACGAACTTGGGTATCCTGAGGGGGTCGTTGTGGAGCCAATGCCATGTGCATACCCAGGGACCATTGCACTATTGGCTTTGGTCTGCCTCCATCCTCCTTCTCCTCCTTTGCCTTCTTCTCCTTCTCTTTCTTCCTTCTCAGCCATGTCCAGAGTAAAATTTAAAAATCACATGACACGTGAAGAAGAAATAAGGAATTAAGAACCATGGTTATGAGAAGGCATGGTTCATAGAAACACACGGACAGAGCCTTGCAGATAAGCTTACTCCACAGGGACTTTGAAATGCTTATGACGTCTACCACAGGGGATCTGGAAGAGAGCCAAAAGCAAGCTGGGAGTTCCAGTAGTCGATGGAAACTATATTCTCTATCTCAGTCACTAAAGCAGGTAAGAAAATGGTGTATAACAAGGTCATGGCAAAGAAAATGGAATAGTGACACATTAGATTAAAAGATAATTCAAGAAGAGAAGGAAAAGAAAAAGAAAAAATCTGGAATAAATAGAAGACAGTAGGTAAGATTATAGATTTGAACCAAATACAAAGTAATTACGAGGTCAAATGGGGCTGGGATTTAGCTCAGTTGGTAGAGCACTGCTCTGCAGTCTCTGAGGTCCAGAGGTTGATTCCCAGCACTGCAAAAACAGAAGGACATGGTAATCCACTCCAAGGCAATCCCAAAACAATCAGCCATTGAAAACCCTATAAGGGACACAACTCGATGGCATCTGACAACAGGTGAAATATTTAAATAATTTTTTTTTTGGTTAAAAACATCAAATATTGGCAATTCCACACAGGTAAATCTAATACATTGAGTGGACACTAATTATATATTCCTGGGAGAAGGGCATGGCAATCCACTCCTAAAGCAATCCCAAAACAATCAGCCATTCAAAACCCTTTGAGGGTTGATATGAGTCAGACTCCAATTCCACAGTACCTAATGACAACAACAATTGCATATTTCAAATAACAGACAAAGATAATCATGCCAGACTTAAGAAACTCAGACAACAGCAGCTGCACAAATTAAACTAAAAATGAGCAAAAGAATATTGGAAGTAAAATAATACGAGGTGCCTACTAACTGAACCCTGATGTCATACACAGTGGATTCTGGGCAGTAAATGACACCAGAGGCAGAAGGACATTTCGTAATGATCAAAAGTTCAACTCAAATGCTGGATATAACAATTCTAAAAAGCCTAACAATCTACCTACTGTAAGCTAAAAATACATCAAGCCAAAAATCACAAAACTAAAAGAAAAGACAGATTCCGAAGCACACATTCCAGAGCAGCCTGAAACAGCATTTCTACTTGTTCCTGTCCACGTAGCAGACGTGGAAATGTGGACACCAGAAGAAGGGAAAATGTTCACACATCTTTAGTTGTAAAGGCCTGAAAACAGACACATCAGTAGACATAGCTCCCTGGCATCCGATCCCGCCTGCTCTCTGAAGCTAAGCACAGTTGGCCCAGTTATTCCTTGGATGGGAGACCCCCTGGGAATACCAGTGCTGTAGGCTTGGGATAAGAACCTGGCCACCCACTCCAGGACCAATCAGCCATTGTAAACTCTATGAATAGCAGAGAAGAACTGACAATAGTGCCAGGCATGGCACTGTGTCACAGAGTGTTTCGTTTGTTGTACAAAGGGTCACTATGAGTTGTACCAGACTCAAGGCACCTAACAACAACAAAAACTGGAAATAACCCAATGTATACTAACAGCACAGTGTGTAAGTGAATTGTGTTATGTTCATACAATGAAATATATGTCAACAAAAAGAACAAAATACTGCTAAACACTACTTACAAAGAGGAAGCTGAGTGGGTGCCACCTCCTTTGTACGAAGTTCAGTGGCATTAACCCTGAGCGGAGTGTGAAGAAGACTTCTGGGACACCAGAGCATTCTATTTCAACTCTAACTGCACACATTTCTCTTATGAAGAAGCAGTGAGCTATAAATTTAGAATTTGTATACTTTATTTATGTCCTTTTGCAGTGAAAAAGCCTACAAAAAATGTTATATGAGGATTTTTGAATAGCTGTGTGCATCAAGGTCTGACTGGTTGAAAGTGGAAGGATAAATTTGAGGCTGGATCCCCAGGAGCCCACTCTGTTTTTCGGGTCTATGAACGTTCCACAGCAGGCCTCCTCTCTAAAGGAATCAAAGACAAATCATGTAGGGTATCTTACAATACCAAGGGTGAAAAGCCAGCTCAGCCTCCCCCGTGGAAAATGTGTAGGGCGCGCGCCTCCCGGTCCGACCTGGAGGTTCGGATGGGCCGTGCCACCACGCACACAGATACTAAACACAATTCACTCGGGACCCTTGGGCGAGGGGCCTGGACTCCTGCGGTCCTCGGGACCCTGGAGGAGACGGGAGAAAGGAAAAGCCTCAGGTGCTTTTGCCTTCCAGGGGCAAACACCTGTGTTGGTGGTCTCCGTGGTCACGAGGAGACAGCTGTTGCTTCATCGGTGATCAGACGGAGAGTGGGTTCTTTCCTTGTTGATGATTGCAATGGGAGAGCGTTCTTTCCTCACTGAAGGTCTGGGGGAGAGGAGTGGGAGAGGTGTTTCCTCATCGGTGGTCCAGGCAGGAACAGGCCAGAAGGCCTTGCTTAGCTGATGGTGTGGGCGAAGAAGCAAAGAGGCAGAAAAGGCCTAAAAGGGTCGAGCTGCTGCAGTGCAGCTCTTTATATAGCCCCCCCATGGAATGGCCTGAGCCAATCAGCTTTCAGTCCAATTGTCCAATCAGGAAGGGTTTTGTACAAACATGCAACCAAGTTACTTTCATTTTCCCTAGATTTCTAATTTACAAACCAGATATTCAAAAGCTGTTTCCCAGTTTGGGAGTTTTTGCCAATTTTCTCCCAATTTTTCCCTACAAAATGAAGTGGTCCAGCTGCCTTCCCACGCAGTATTGGAGCTAGAACGTGAGCACCGTGGCAATGCTTCATCGCCTCTCATCTCTCATGGCTCTCATCATCAAGCTGCAGCAGGTCACCTATGACTAAGGGTCCCTGCTTCCCCCTCCAAGGAAGGTTCATGCTTCTCTTCCGTGTGGCATTGGGCTTGTCTGGCCTTGCCTGGCCAATGGAATATGGGCAGAATTGACTTGTGCCGCCTCTCAACATATACGTTAAGAGCCCTGGGCTTCTGCCATTGGTGTGGCCACACCGTCGCTCTTGGTTAAGATGCCCCAAAGAGTCTCTTCCTTCCACTGAGCCCCAGAATGACGAAAGCATATGGGGCAACAAACCCACAGCTGATGTGCAATGTGAGGAAGGAATACATGTCACCTGGCTCAAGGTATTAATACTTTGGGGGTCTTTTGTTGCGCAGCATAATCAGCCGGAGCTGACTGTTACAATGACTTACTCCACATGAAGTGACATGGATAGAGGGGGCCCTGGGAGCACATCCGCATAGCCCTGGGACCCCACAGAGTGGGCCTTACAGTTTACATTGTATCAGATGAGTGTTCATGCATCTGTTTATGGAACGAATCTTTGACAAGAGGCATGGGTTTCTGTGATTACTCTGGATTTGGTATCATGGAGACCTTGAGATCACAAGGAGTAATCTTCCCTCAAAGTCCATGTTTGAAATAAAACTACTTCTGAAAGAAGATTGTTTAGTTTGGATGTAGACAGTCCCCAACTAATGATGGCTTGACTTCTGATTTTGTGACTTGAGACAGTGTGAAAGCAGTGTGCACTCGGCAGGCAGCACACTTTGCATGCTGGTCTTTCCTGGGATGCTGGTGTGTGCTAGGATCCCTCTCATAATCATGGGTAGCATAGCGAGCCGTAGCTGCAATCAGTCACAGCCACGGGGCAGACAATGGACCCTCGCACTGTGCTGTGCTGCTCAGCTGTGGCATTGGGGAGGCTGGGGGCCTTCAATGCATTCTGGCTCGGGGGCTTATTGGAACCTAACCCTATGACAGGTTCAGAGGGATGTGTTCAAAGTATTTGCATGCACTGTTGTCAGACGCCCAGAGTCCCCATAGTTTCGCTTATTTTGTGATGTCCATTGTGAGATGCTAAACTAGGGAACCAGATCCCTGGACATGGTCAGGAAAAGAATCATAAATATTATAACGAGAGGGACTCTAAGTGCCAATGACCATTTCCCTGACCAGGCTGGGCTGGTGCGGAGGCATTTTCTCACTCTGTGGTCTGCGGAACAGCATGTGGAAGATAAAACCCTCCTGGGGTCCCTCCAGCCCATTGATCTCTGTCGGTGCCATTTCCCGCAGGGCTCCTTAGAGCACAGCTGCTGAAGGCTTGGACACTCTCATCTGTAAACGTGAAGTCATTGTCGTTAGCCTTGAGCCCCATCCTCTCATCTCATCAGTGAATGGTCCCACAACACACTTTGTTCTCCAAAAACGGAACCTGAGATCCACCGTACGCTTCTTTGCGTGCCAGCCCTGTTTTTTCTTTTTCTTTTTCTTTTCTTTCTTTCTTTTTTTCCCCTGGTACTGGGGGTTGAACCCAGGGCCTTCCACTTGCATGCTCTGCAAGTGCTGGACCACTGAGCTGTACCCCCAGTCCATTTTTTTTTAATTTTTTGAGACAGAGTCTTGCTAACTTACACAGTCTGCCTCTGGTCTCGAACTTGTGATCCTCCTGCCTCTGCCTCCCGAGTCGCTGGGATTACAGGTATGAACCATTGTGCCTGGCTCAGCTTCTTTTTTTTCTATAGCCACTGTGACGAATCCCCACAGGCTGAGGGGATGGGAGCACCACCGCTCATGCAGTTCTGAGGTCTGAGGTCCGACTGGAGCTCATGGGCTAACAAACGTGCAACCAAGTTACTTTCATTTTCCCTAGATCTCTAATTTACAAACCAGATATTCAAAAGTCGTTTTCCCAGTTTGGGAGTTTTTGCCAATTTTCTCCCAATTTTTCCCTACAAAATGAAGTGGTCCAGCTGCCTCCCAAGCAGTATTGGAGCTAAAACGTGAGCGCCGTGGCAATGCTTCATCGCCTCTCATCTCTCATGGCTCTCATCATCAAGCCGCAGCAGGTCACCCATGGCTCAAGGGTCCCTGCTTCCCCCTCCAAGGAAGGTTCATGCTTCTCTTCCGTGTGGCATTGGGCTTCTCTCTGTGGGAGAATGGCCCCCTTGCTGTTTTTGGTCTGGAGGCTGTGTATGCTCTGTGGCTCCTGGCCTGTCCTTCACCCTGTCCTCCATCCTCCAACCCAGTAGGACAGGGCTGGTCTTCGCCACATCACATCCCTCTTGTCTAGTTTATGTTGTCCGATCTTCCTGTCCCTCTCCTCTCCCCGCCTTGCTCTTCTTCTTTGAAATCCCCTGGGATTACTCTCTCTCCCTTCTCGGATAATCCAGGATAAGTGGGGATTTTTAAGGCCAGAGGCTGGAAACTTGACTCCTACAATCTCGGTTCTTCTTTGCACATAGTCTTATCACAGTCACTTTCTGGGGAGCACCACACAGGCCTCTTGGGGCGGCAATATTCCATCAGACACAAGAACCTGGTAGGTTCACCTTCTTACCACCTAGATTCCTGCCTACTTCTCCAGTGCAGTCTTCCCCCAGCCCAACTTTGAACCCGTATCCTGGTCTGTGCCAGGGAGTCCCGGATTACCCACCCTTTGGGTCTCAAGTAGTCTTAGTTTGATTAGATGGTTACTCTAACGTGGTCTGGCCATGCCACAGCTATGCAGATTTCCCCAACAACACTAAGCTCCCTCACATTCATGGATTTCATGCTCCTGGCCATCCAGGATGACCTATTCCATGGAGACATACGGATTGCACCTGCTCTTATGCCAATGCTGTTCTTCACACATGACTTACTGAACATCCAGTGTGAGGGGACGGTGCCTGTCACCTCTTCCTTCCTGTGCTGGGCTCAAAGGCAGATGGTACCTCAGGCTTCGGGCACAAAGGAGCCCTGTTCAGAGCCAGCTCAGCTGTGGGTGGGGCTGAAGTCACTTAGCACCCATTCTCTTTATACAAAGGATAATCCTAAGAGTCCCTTTCCTCCTCTGCACACAAAAAGACATTAATCTACAGATCCCACAGGCACATCAGAGCCCCTTTAGGTTTATCCATCAAAAGTTAGAGTGGTTTTATGTATAGAAGGATTGTAGAATTTTTAAAAATAAGAGTGCTGCCAACCCTCAGGAATGAAGCGAGTGGGGCAGCCATCATCAGTGGGCAAGTCAGCTGACCAATAGGTGGCGAACTTGGCAACACAGGGACCAAACTTCCTCCACCTAAGTCCTCTGGCTGGTTTCAGCATCCCTAAAGATACTGGGCCAGTACATAACCTCACAATAAATGGAGAAAAGATTGAGGTTGTCCAAGATTTCGGTTTGCTTGGCTCTATAATTAACACCCGTGAAAGCAGCAGTCAAGAAATCAAAAGACGCATTGCTCTAGGAAAAGCTGTGGCAAAAGATCTCTTTAGAGTATTGAAAAGTAAAGATGTGACACTGAAGATGAAGGTGCGTCTGACTCATGCCATGGTATTTTCAGTCGCATCATATGGTTGTGAAAGCTGGACATTGAACAAGGGAGACAGGAGAAGAATTGATGCTTTTGAATTGTGGTGCTGGAGACGCCTATTGAATATACCATGGACTGCCAAAAGAACCAACAGATCTGTCCTAGAAGAAGTGCAACCAGAGTGCTCCTTGGAAGCAAGGATGGCCAGACAACGTGTTACATATTTTGGACATGTAGTCAGGAGGGACCAATCCCTGGAGAAGGACATCATGTTGACTACACAGCACCTAACAACACAACAACAAGGGTGGAATCCATTGAGAGTGTCCCTGATGTGACACCATACAGCTCACACTGGGTTCTATTTATAAAATATTCTTGGCAGAAAGTTACCTCTGACCTTCCTTGGCCCTCTGCCTTCCATTTGCAAGAGAAATGGAGAAGAGAAGACCAACTTAAAGGACACTACAGGAGGCAGACCCACAGGCCATGGATGTGGGGCATTTTATGGGGCAGCTGACAGCATTCTGGAGTTAGTGCACAAGATGAAAGGGAGGCGTAGGCTGTCGCTCAGTGAAGAGACACGAGAGACTTAACAACCCAAACAAACACAGCCACCTTGTTTGGATTCTCTGTTAAACCAGCTGCTGTCGTTGCTATTGTTAGGTGTCATCAAGTCACATCCGACTCATAGCAACCCTCACAGCGTCTTCCATGGCTGGTTGTTTCAGGATTGTTTTGGGAGTGGTCTGCCTCATCCTTCTCCCATTTTTGTGGTGCTGCAGATCACACCCAGGACCTCAGAGAGCGCAGAGTGGCGCTCTACCAACTGAGCTAAACTCTAACCCCACTTAAATCAAATAACTGTATAAAAACATATACGAATAGCCAGGGACATCTGGGCATGGACTGGATGTGAGACAAGTGTGAGAAATAACTGGGAATTGCATTCAGGGTCACCATGGCATTTTTAGTTAGAGATGAAAATGCCTATTCTTTTTAGACAGATACACACTGAAGCCTTTAGGGGTGGAACGATACAATACCTAACAAAAATATTGCAAAAGAACAGGTTAAAAAGAAAATGCTCTCAATGAATGAATGAAGAAAACATGAAAAGCACAACCTCTTTAGGTATGTTTGGTATGCTTGAAGATGTTATACAATCAAGTTTTGAAAAATAGGAGTTATCGATTATACATCTGAAGTGACTAAGTGAATAAAACACTTTCCTTCCAGCTATGCAGCCAATATGTTCACCAGGAAGCCAGGAAATCAGACTTGAAAAATCGGGCAGGTTTTCTAACCTGACCTGTCGCTCTGCCTCCTCCAGCCACGCATAATCACCTGCCACTTTCCTTATTTTATACTTGAGAGGTTACACAGTTGGGTGACGTTCAGAACGCTGCTTCTGGTCTTCCCAAGTGGCAGGCAAGCTTCCCTTTCCCCTCTGTCCTCCACAATGCCTGCCATGTCCCTCTGCACAAAGAAGATATTAAATACCTTCCCTCGGAATGAATGAGGGGATGGATGGCTAGGTCTTTGCACCATTGCGATACCGTAGCTTATGAATGAATGGATGAGGCTAATAAAAAAGACCATGTTTTGCACTGAAATTGCTTCATGGTCCTTCTGGATCCGGATACTTTTTATCTATAGACATTGTGTCTATAAATCCATATCTGCCAAGCCAGGCTCTTCAGTGAATGACTTACCAACTTCCCACCACAGCCCCCAGGATTCTGAAAGACCCAGAGACCATCTGAAACCAAAGGGAAGATAATTTTTGCATTGAGAGCTGCGTATGCTGAAAAGTAGGAAGGCAGAGGAAAAAAAAATCGCTATTACCAGTGCTGATGTAGTTCGAATTCATGAATCTCCACACTGATCTTTTAGCCTGTTTTCTGCATAAATAAAACACAGAGGCTCTGGTTTGCATTAGAATCGCATAATGTGCTATAAAATCCATGCCAGCACCTGGCATCTAATTTAAGAATTATTTCTCAATTATATGCCTCCCATCCTGCTTCTGTCTCTTTCTGTTGATTGGATTCTTCCTTTTCTTTCCTAGCTCTTCCCTACCAAGCTTGTCCCCTGCCCACCTCTTCCCTGCCCCCCCCCCACACCTCCCCTTCTTCCTCCCTTGGTAACGAACTTGGCAATCACAGTCTGGACAGACACCTGGGGTTTGGGGGAGAATTCAAGGCAGATCATGTGCTGAGCACCGTCTCCATCAGATCTGGGCCCAGGGGAGCAGAGCCTCTGTGACTGCCCTCAGTCGGAGGAGCAGCTGAAGGCGAGGCCTCGGGCCGCATGGGGCTCCAGAAATCTGGGAGCCATACAGACTCCGGAGCGGACAAAGAGCTGAGCGGTGTCCGTCCTTTTTGAGGCTCATCTTTCTGCCTCCACTCTGCCCAACCAGGTGGCTTTCTCTTTCAGCCCGCCATGGCGATTGATCTGGGGCTGGAGAAAAGGCTCCCAGCTGAGGCAAGAGGAAACAGAACCGCAGCCAGGGGGCGGGCACTGCTCAAGCACCTCGCGTGGCTCCCTGCTCTCTGCCCAGCACGGCTGTGGCCCTCGGCCGGGTCCTCACTACTGTATTCGCATTCACTGTCCAGCCGAGTCAGTGTCTCCCTGGTCCCCGGGTCTGGGATACAGTGGTGGCTGGCACAGCTGAGAACCACGTTCGGTGAGGAGGGACAGGGAGAACCACCTTCAATACATGTGTCAGTGCGTGGGTGCCACGCGCTGCTGCGCACTGAGGAAGAATTAAATTAGGTAATGCCACAGCGTTGCTGTAACAGGAAGGGGGAGATGCTGGGTAGAGATTGAGTCCCTGGGGGACGGTGACAATGGGTTTAGACACCCACAAGGAGCAGTCACATGGAGACCTGGGTGGAAATGTTCCAAGCACAAAGAAGCAGCTCCCAGAGTGTGGATGAATCCTGTGGCTTCTGGAGCCAGAACGTGGCCACCGTGGCTGGGGACAAGAACAGCGTAGGGCCACTCCTGGACAGGCGCGGCTGTGGCTTGTGTTCTAAGTATAATGGGAAGTCACTAGAATGAATTAAGAAGCATGACCAGGGCGGGGGCCTTGTCAGCCCCAACACTCACTGGGGCTGCTATAGGAAAGGGAGAGGAAGAGAGTGGCCAGGGAGGAGGCCATCCTAGTGATGTGGGGGAGAAGGCGATGGCTTGGGCTCGGGAATCGCTGTGATGAAGAGAGATGGGGACTGCCTAACGCGCTGTGTGAGCAGCAGAGGAAGCGCCCTTAAAGACCGCTCTCTCCTTCCAGGCCTGAACGAGAGGGTGGGGTCAGCTTCCCAAGCTGGATACTGCAGGAATATGGCGTATGGCGGCTACAAGAGATAAAATCAGCTACCGTGCTCTTTGCAGGGAACACTGTGATGCATGTGAAACAGCCCATTAGAAACATCCTGTCGTAGCTGCGTGGTTGCACCGGTCCAGTCTGGATCTCAAGGCAGAGGCTGGGCCACAGGGGGCAACTTGAGCTATCAGCATACGGGTGTTCTCTTCAGACATGGGGGTGGGCTGGTCACCCACAGGGAATGTGCAGCCAGAGCAAGAGGAGGGAGGAAGCTGTTTCCTCCCTCCTGTGATGCTGTTTCAAGAAGCAGAGAGCTCAGCCTGGACCCGGATGGCACCACAGGAAAGACGGGCAGGCTTTGGTCAGGGCAGGATGGTGCCTGTCTGCTGGGCACAGCTGAGCACCCTGGAAAAAGTGCGGGGGCACTGCAGGGTTTAGAAGGCAGCCAGAGCA
>VMDO01001413.1:194888-210303 GCA_007922755.1 Pedetes capensis
AAAAAAAAAAAAAAAAAAAAAAAAAAAAGGGCTGGGGACACAGCTCAGTGTTCCAGCATGCAGGCTCGAGGCCCTGGGTTCAACCCCCAGTACCACAAAAAAGAAGAAGAAGAAGAAGAAGAAGAAGAAGAAGAAGAAGAAGAAGAAGGACGTAAGGAAGGAGGAGATAGGCATTTCCTGTTCCCCTGAGCTACCAAAGGAAGCCTGCTCCGGTGGGCTCATTTCTCCCCCGGATCTAACGGGACCAGTTCTGACAACACCAGGTGGGCCCAGAACCCCCCAGAACTTGAGGGGCATTGGGAGCTTTGCCAAGAACAAGTGGCCAGGGAGACACCCTCACCCCTCTAGCCTGGCTGGGGTGGCACAAGAGGGACCCACCAAAGGCTATGGTGTATCCTGGGAAGCCTTGGTTGCTGCAGGCCTGAGACTTCCCTGATCAACCCAATTAGAGTAGACAGCTGGAGAGGGGCTCTAGCAGGAGGGTCTACCAAAATGATGGATGGCCAAGGACGCCTGGAAGGGACATGGGTGGGCTGGTCTCCAGAAGCCCCCTCTACCCTAGAGGGAGATCCAGCAGAGACTAATAGAAGCACCTCTGAACCCAAACAAGACTGTGAAGACTCAAAACTTCAAATGTCTTTGAACTCACAGCCCGCAGAAGTAGGCCAGGACCAGTGCACAAAAATAAACAGGGCAGCCACATGCTGAAGGGAAAGCTGGGGGAGAACCCAGAGTCACCTAACATCATGTTGTTGTTGTTGTTAGGTGCTGTCAAGTCGGTATCTGACTCATAGCGACCCTCATAGGGTTTTCAATGGCTATTTTGGGATTGCCTTGGGAGTGGATTGCCAGGTCCTTCTCCCATTTTTGCGGTGCTGGGAATTGAACTTGGGACCTCAGAGACTGCAGCACAGTGCTCTACCAATTGAGCTAAATCCCAGTCTGCCTAACATCATAGGTGGATAAAAATAAAAAGAAGGTGCAACTAAACCTCAAAAAGCTACAGCTAAAATGAAAATCAACTATGAAAGTGCTGATGAAATGTCCAGAATACAGTTGAAAATCACCTGTCATATCCGGAGCCAGGAAAGTTGCCCATTGAATAAGAAAAGACAATTGGAACAGATGTTAACACCGAGGTGAGGCTGAAGTTGCAATCTTCTAGCAGGATTTCAAAGCAGTTGTAAAAATGTTCAACAATCAATTGTAAATTCTTTTAAAACAGTGGAAAAGAAAATTGAAAAATCTGAGCAAAGAAATAGAAGCTGTAGCTGGGCGCGGCGGCTCAGGCCTGTAATTGCAGCCACTCTGAGGGTTGAGGCAGGAGGGTTTCGAGTTTGAGGTAAGAGGCAGTCTGCACGACTTGGCAAAATGCTTTCTCAGAATAAAAATAATAAAAATAAAAGGAGGCTGATGGGCAGCTTAGTGGCAGAGTGGCTGGATGAGGCTCTGGATTTAACCTCTACCCCAGTACTGGAAAAAAAAATAGACATCAAAGTTGTAAACAAAGAATCATATGGAAATTACAGAGCTGGAAAACACAGTCAGAGGACTCTTTTGAGAACTTGCTGGATGGGCGATGGTAAATAGGATTGTGACCAGTCGGAAGCAGAGAGCTTGAGGACAGCCCAACACGATCCACCCATCGTGAGCACAGAGAATAGATGACCTGAAAGTGCTGTTGGGAGCCCGGATTAGTTGGTCTTGTGTAGCCCGTGACCAAAATGTCTCAGAGATCATCTTAAAGGAGAAAGGGTTTATTTTGGCTGTGGTTTCTGAGGTTTCAGCCCATATCCCTTGGCTTCATTCTGAACCTGTGGTGAGGCAGAGCATCGTGGCGGGAGCAAGCAGGGAAGGAGGCTTTCACTTCCTGGACGACAGGAAGCAGGGAGCAAGGAAAGGACAGGAGATTGGGTAAACCTTCCACAGCACTCCCCCAGTGACCTCATTCCTGCCCCGCCTCTTAAAGTTTCCCGAACCTCTCAAAATAGCGTCACCAGCTAGGGACCATGCATTCAGCACTTGAGCCTGTGGGGTCACCCACATTTGAGTCATAGAAGAGCCTCAAGGGCCTGTAGAGCCATGAGAAAATCCCAAGGATTCATGGGGGCAGAATCCCAGGGGAGAAGGGGGAGGAGAAGCCATGAGAAAATTCTCTGAAAGACTCGCTGGAAGACCCTAAATATGGAGAGACGCATAAACCTGCAGACTCAAGAAGACAGGCAAAGCCCAGACCCCGGTACACCTGGAGAAGCTGACACATGCCTGTCATCTTCTGGAAGCTAGTGACAAGGCGGATGTCTGGGAATGCCACATTACCTCTAGGTGAACACAGCTGAGTGGCCGTGGAGGGAGGAAGTGAGGACAGAAAAAACCTGCCAGCCAGGAATTCCATCCATCGGGAGACACTGAAGCCGTCCCTTGGGAATGAGGGGGCAGCCAAGGCCAGCTCAGATGGCGGATTCCTTGCCAGCAGACCTACTTTCAAAAATGGAAGGAGCAGCGTTCTTCCAACAGAGAGACATGATATATGAAGACAGAATGAAGCATCAGCAAGGAAGGGGGATGACAGTGAAGGACAGAGTCTGCGCACATGCCGCAGATGGTCTTTGTAAGTCATGCGAGAATGGTGAGTAAGACTCACATTCTGTCAGGTGCTAAAGACAGGAATGTGATTTAGCAGAGTGAAGCTAAAGGTTCCTGAGTGGAGGGAAAATGCCTGAGAAGCAACAGAATGTCGTCACTGGTACAAAAAGTCTTAACAGCAATTAGGGAGGTTGGTCCTCTCAGCCAATAGGGTGGGGACCATTGTTCATCCATGCACAAAATCAGTGAACTTCCCTCCAAACCCCATGCTTTAAATGAAAATAAACTGGAACTGGCTTATGGACTTTCCTGTAAATTGCACATCCAGAAAACTTTTAGGAAAAAAAAAAAAAAGCTACAGGATAAAATCTTTGGGCTCTAGGGCTAGAAAAGTGGTCTTTGATAATAACCAGAAATCCGCAAAAAGAAAAAGGTGTACACGTGTTGTTGTAGTTGGGTGCCATTGAGTCAGGTCTGATTCACAGTGACCCTGTGCATAGCAGAACAAAACATCCCTTGACAGACACTGTGCCATGTGCATGATATTATTATTATTATTATTATTATTATTATTATTATTTTATGTTTGAGTTGGTTGTTGCATTTACTTTGTTTCTTCTCATTTTGTCTGTTTGAGTTGAGCCTCATCAACAAATGGAGGTCCCAGGGGCTTTCTTCCATTCCCATAATTAAGGTCAGTTCTGAGGAGGCAACTCTTCCCCAGTTGTGTTTTGAATGCCTTCCAGCCTGGGGGGCTCATTTTCCAGCACTATATCTGACCGTGTTTCTCTGCTCTTTGTAGGGTTTTCAATGGCTATTGTTTCTAGGCAGGGCTGCCATTTACCTCATATAATTTATTATTATTTTTTTTTAATCTGCAAAATATCATATGAAGAGGAGGAAAAGACAAGGTGCAGACTGGGAGAAAATATTTTCATATCATGTATACGACACAGGACTGGTTTCCAGAAGTTATGGATAACTCCCATGGGGGTTCACGGTGGCCCTAGCACACACCTGTTATCCCTGTGACTAGGGAGGCTAAGGCAGGATTGTGAGTTTGAGCCCAGAGGCAGCCTGTGCAACTTAGTAAGATTCTGTCTCAAAATAAATAAGAGGCTGAGGTGCAGCTCAGTGGTAGAGCACTTACCTAGATGTGTGAGGCCCTGGGTTCAACACTCAAGTACTCAAAAAGAATTATGAGTAATTCTGAAAACGTAATAGTTAAAATCAATCCAATTATCAAATGGAAAAAGACGGAGGCGTCTCTCTAATGTAGAGGCTGTACAGGTGGCAAATAAATGCATGAAAAGCATTGGCCTCATGAATGGTTAAAGAGATGCAGGCTGATCTCCAATGAGATGTCACTACATACCCATTAAATTGCACATAGTCAATAAAGAGACGTTAGGTAAGTTTCCTGTGGGCACACAGCTGACAAGCAGTCCAGACACTAAACACACCTGCCTTTCAGGGGCAGGGTGAAGACAGCACAGCTGGGAAGATTTGTGGAGAGGTGGAGTGTGAGGTGGAGGACAGACAGAGCCACTGACAGACAGACCTTCAGAGGGCCACTGAGACAGACAGGGCCCTGCCTTTGTGGGGCATTAGAGCTTGGATATGGAGAAAAACATCAGAGCCCGTACATTTCATGTAAACTGTAAGCTTCCTGAGGGCAGGAGTGGGGTCCACTCTATTCTTCTTAATATTGAGCACTTGGGACTGCAGCCAACACATGGCAGTTGCAAGGGGAAGAATTGGGTGCTCGGGTGCCATGGGGCACAGGGTCTGGTTTGAGAGAGGGAGGAGCTGGGTATGTTTTGGCAAATGGCATTTAAGCTGAAAGTAGGCTGGAGAGTGGAGGTGACCAGATCAACCCCTCTCAGCCCGTTCCAGGGGGAGTTCCAGGTCCCTGAGAGAGGCCCAGGCCCTTACCCTGTAAGGCTCCCATGGCCTGGCCGCCTCTTTGCTTTCTCCCCCTCTGTTCCTCTCTTTCCCTGGCCTTGTCTTCCCTGAGCACCCTGGCTGTGTCTGTGGTGTGAACATGGCGTGCTCTCCACGTTGGAATTTAGTTGCTCTTGTGATTTTTGTTGCCATTGCCCTGGTGGGGAGGCTGGGCCTTTGGAGATACGATTAGGTTTATCTCACTCTCCCTGGACTGGATCGGCTACCATGACAGCGGCTGTCACCCAGTGAGGCTGCCCCTCCGGTTGTGTCTCCTGCATGCACCTGCCTGCCCCCCACCCCCTTTCACCAGTCGTTAAAGCAGCATAAGGTCCACACGGGTGTCACACTGTGGACATCCCGCCTCCGCAACCAGGAGCTAAATCAACCTCTTCCCTTTAAAAATCATCCATTCTCAAGTATTTTGTTTTAGCAACAGAAAACAGGCTAAGACAGTCCCCATGCACCCTCTCCTCTCAGGTCATTGTGTCACTGCTCCTGCCTTGACTTGGTCCCCTCAACCACACATGAGGCTCAGCCACTCCCACAGTGCCAGGGCCCTGCTCACGTGGCCCCTTAGCAGAGATGCTCTCTCTCTGTCCCTACACGTGTCACCTCATGTTCCCCACTCTACTTTCATTTTCATCCTCATTCTTCACACCACCTAGGAGGTATTTGCTGTTGGCTTCCAGACGTGTATGCCAGGGCATCTTCTTCCTACCTTCCTTCCTTCCTTCCTTCCTTCTTTCCTATCTTTCTTTCTTTCTCTCCTCCTCCTCTTCTGACTCCTCTTCCTCTTTCTCCTCCACCTCTTTCTCCTCCTCCTCCTCTTTCTTCTTCTTCTTCTTCTTCTTCTTCTTCTTCTTCTTCTTCTCCTCCTCCTCCTCCTCTTCCTCCTTCCTCCCTTTTCTTTTTCTCCTCTTCCCCCTCCTCCTCTTTCCTCCTCCTCCTCCTTCCTCTTCCTCCTCCTTCTTCCTCCTGCTCTTCTTCTTCTTCTTCTTCTTCTTCTTCTTCTTCTTCTTCTTCTTCTCCTCCTCCTCCTCCTCCCCCCCTCCTCCTCCCACTTCTCTTCCTCCTCTTCCTCCTCCTTCCTCCTCCACTTCTTCTTTTCCTCCGTCTCCTTCTTCTTCTTCTCTCTCTCTCTTTCTCTCTCTCTCCCCACCCCCACCCCCGTTTTCATCCTGGATTCCTGGACCCTAGAAGCAGGACAGCTCTATAGGCAGTGCCCACTGAGTGCTGCCTGGCTGCAGCTGAGTGGGAGCAAAGCCCCGGGGCAGCAGGGGATCTTCGCTCTGCAGCTGCACCAGGGAGAAGGTGGTGGGGAGTGAGCGGGAGAGGCGGGAGGCCTGGGCAGTCAGGAAGCTGGAACACAGACTCCACGTGCAATGAAAGGATGGATGGGGAAAAGAAAACCACTTCCTGTAGGCCAGGGGAGACAGAACAGTCAGAGTGCGGGTGAAGGCACAATGGACTAATCAGAGCCCAGGTCTGTGTCTCCTGGGTGGATTTTTTTTTATTGTCCACTCATGTTTGGAGGGGCTGGGATTTAGCTCAGTTGGCAGAGCGCCACTCTGCAGTCTCTGAGGTCCCGAGTTGAATTCCCAGCACCACAGAAATGGGAGAAGGACGTGGCAACCCACACCCGAGGCAATCCTGAAACAATCAGCCATTGAAAACACTATGAGGGTCGCTATGAGTCAGACAGGACTCTAACAACAACAACAACATGTTTAGAGATGACCTAAGCCAAGGAGTAACTGAATGACATCTTGCCCCAGGCTCAGGTGACTCCTGATATTCCTGGAAGAAGCCAGTACAAAGCAGACCTGGAGGACGGAAGGCCGACTTAGAGCCTGCAGAGTCTCACTGACAATGAGCTCATGATCCAAAATTATCAAGCAGCGTGAGGGAGGGAAAGCAGACAGCAGGAGGAGCCGGGCTTGAGCCACTAGGACGAGGGTGCAGATAACAAAAGATGGAGGACGGGAATGTGTAAGGTGGGCGTCACTAAGTGGGTCGGCTGGAGAACCACAGGGAACCTCTAGAAATAAAAATATCACACACACACACACACACGCACACACACACACACACACAGCCCATTCGTCATATCAAACAGCAGATTGGAAACAGCTGCCAAGAAAGAATTGATAAACCGAGAGAGAAAACCACAGAAGTTAAGCAGGGGCTGCAGAGGGAGAAAGGCTTTCTCTGAAGATGCCCTTACTTTTCACCCTCGCTCTCAACTACAGTGTAGGTAGCGGCGAAGAGCCTGCATGGTTATGGCTGTCTTTGCTGGGCCCACTGGGTAGACTACAGCGGCTACCATTGTTTTATGGAGTTCATTTACCTACCTGTTATCAGCATTTGTATAAATGCATAAAGGCTAGGACAGTGGGATTTTGATGTGAGGATCGACAAATAGAGAAATGGAACAAGGAAAGGACCAGGAATCAGGTCCTTGGATGTGTCCGTGTAAAACAGAGTTGGCCTTGCAGCTGAACAGGCAAAGAATGAACAGTTCAGTAGATAGTGTGAGCCAGGCGTGGTGGCACACGCCTGTAATCTCAGCAGCTTGGGAGGCAGAGGCAGGAAGATCACAAGTTCGAGTCCAGGGGCAGTCTGTGTAACTTAGTGAGACCCTGTCCAAGGACATATAGAAAAATATTACCAAGTAAATGATAGAGAAGACTTAGACGGGGAGGGTGGGATGGGGGGTAAGCATACAAGAGGGTAAGGGGGAACCTATATGAATAATGTACATCAAAATGCATATGTGGAAATGTCACAATGAAAAGCATGTCAGAATGAATCACATTAACGTGTACATTAAAAATTTCCAATTAAAAAAAAAAGTTAAAAAAATGGGCTGGGGGTGCAGCTCAGTGGTCCAGCACCTCACACCCATCTCCCGTATGCAGCTGTAGGATCAACTCCATCTCACATCCTGGCTCTTCCCTTGTGCCATTTCTCTATCTGTCTATCTGCACATAAGTACCACAGTGTGTTATTCGTTAAATTTCCAAAAAATATTGACAACTGGTAGGTAAATAAAGGCGATAAAACAATGCAGTGTTCCAGCTCTCTCAGCAGCATTTCATTTTTAAAATATCATCTAAATCAAAACCACCAAACTATTATCTTTTGAGACCAACAGAGGATATAAAGATATCCACTATTCTCTATACTTCTGTCAAAAATATTATGCAGCAAAAAGGAGGGAAAAATTTAAATATACCCATAAAGATGTTGGAATTATTAACTGTGAATCCTAAGGTACAAGTTGAGTGTCCCTAATCTGAAAGTCTAAACTCTGAAATGCTTCAAAGTCCAATCTAGACACCAACCTGTGGCCACAAATGGAAAATGTGGTGCTGACCTCATGCAGTGGATTGTGGTCAAACCAGAGGATCACTGAAAGGATCACGTGACATTACTTCCAGGCAACCTGCACACTTGGGCAAGACCTTGTCTCAAAATTAAAATAATAATAATAATAAAAGAATGACTAGAGGTGTAGATCGATGATAGAGCACTTGCATAGCATGTACAAAGCTCTGGGTTTAACCCCTTAGTCCTACAAGAATCATATATGAATTTGATTCTCATCCCCAAGATGTTTCATTATGTGTATGAAAATATTCCACAATTTGAAAAATTTGAAGTCTAAATCACTTTTTCCTACAGCTATACCATCTGGTGTATGATTTTGCCAGATCTTGGAAGTTAAGCAGGATCAGCCTGGTTAGTACTTGGATGGGAGACCGCTTGGGAATACCGGGTGCTCTAGGCGAGGGAGATGGACCTGGTAGCCCACGCCTGAAATAATCAGCCATCAAAACCCCTATGACTAGCAGAGAAGTGCTGACATAGTGCTGAGCATGACACATTGTCAGGGAGTGTTTCATTCTGTTGTAGGTAGGGTCGCTATGAGTTGGACTCAACACCTAACAACAAGGCACCTAACAACAACAACAACAAATCATTTCTGGTCCCAAACATTTTGTACCTATCTATATGTGGAGTCACTCTGGTGTCCGCATTCCTGTGGCTTTTGGTTTCTCTCTTCTAGAAGCTGTCTAAATGAGTTGATCTCATTTACTTTTCCCTTGTTGTTGCTGTTGTTAGGTGCCTTCGAGTGGAGTCCAACTCATAGCGACCCTCATAGGGTTTTCAATGGCTGACTGTTTAGGGATTGCCTTGGGAGTAGGTTGCCATGTCCTTCTCCCATTTTGCAGTGCTGGGAATCGAACTCAGGACCTCAGAGACCACAGAGCAGTGCTGTACCAACTGAGCTAAATCCCAGCCCCACTTTTCCCTTAGTCAACCTCAAGGTGACTTTCTGTTGCCCACACCCAGTGGGGCCTGACTGCTAGAGCCTTCAGCTGAGGCTAGCATGGGGGCTTGAGGCCCTGCAGATCACGGACCCGACTTCTGAGCAACAGGCATCATGTTTGTCTCCATTTAATTTCTTTTTTCTCTTCTTTTCTTTTCTTCTTTCTTTTCTCTTCTTTTTTCTCTTTTTCCTCTTTTTTTCAGCACTGGGAAGTTGACCTGCAACTTGGTACCACTGAGCTGTACCCTCATCTCCTTTTTTACTTTTTACCTTGAGACAAGGTCTCATTAAGTTATGCAGGCTGCCTCTGACCTCAAATTTGCGATCCTCCGGCCTCTGCCTCCCGAGTTGCTGGGATGACAGGCAGGAGCCACCACATCCAACAGTTTGCCTCCATTTCTTGACTACTGATGGGCATCTGAGCCTACCCTGGGAGCCAGTGGACAGCCAAGCCCCCCAGCGCTCTCTGGGCCCACTGTCCTGCTGTCCAGCAATCATGGCCCTCCTTCCAGCATGGTGCCATTCACACCTGGGCAGTGGACACAGCCCCCCTTGCTCTCCACCTCTAATGTTGAACAGGGCAGAGTGAGAGCTGTGGGTCCTTAGCTCTTTTTTTTTTTTTTTTTTTGTGGTACTGGGGGTTGATCCCGGGGCCTCATGCCTGCATGCTTTGCAAGTGCTGGACCACTGAGCTGCACCCCCAGCCCTTTTATTTATTTATTTATTTTCCTTACTTCCCGAGACAGGGTCTCACTAAGTTACATAGACTTCCTCTAGTCTCGAACTTGCGATCCTCCTGTCTCCGCCTCCCAAGCCGCTGGGATTACAGATGTGAGCCACCACGCCCAGCTGGGTCCTTAGCTCTTATTTATTACCAGGCACTGCTGCTGTTAATGACACATAAATCTCAAATTATGAAGTCACGGCTCTCCATATTCCTGGCCCCAAATGATCCTCAGGACAAAATGACCCAGGAAGAAATCAGGAGGGCGCTTTCTAGTGTCCACACTCGGCCGGATATCTTTAGGAAATGAGTTTTCCCTCTGCAGCATGTGACTCCAACACTCGAGAATGTATTCATTCTGGAATAAATGAATGAGTAAGGGAAAGAAAACATCTGCGAGCACACATACAGTATTATTATTCATCTATTTACACAAGAAAGAAGCTCGGAGAAATAATGACTTCCGCTCCGACATGGAGGCGCCTGAGTGGCTGTTGGGAAACAATCCGTCGTCTCTGGGGACACAGCAGGGACAAGCCTGAGCTGGAAACAGCTTCCTCATGACAGCTGCGCGATTCCTTGCTCCAGGCTCTCCCGGTCTTGTGGATAATGTGGACTGTCCCAGTCAGGTTCCCCCCACCCCCAAATTCCCTGCCACCTCCCCCATGATTCTCCCATCTCCAGGACCTCAGCTGAGCTGCAGCTTCCTATGGAGTCTGCGCCCATTTACCCTTGTCCTCGGAGAATCCCACTCCCCATGCACCACCAGGAAAGGCCCCGCAGCGCCCCATTCCCCATAAGGGATGGTGCGGGGAGCACGCAGCTCCCTCCCAGGTGGGCAAGCGTGAGTTCTGGAAATCCCATCTCCCTCTTCTCCTTTCCAACAGTTGTTGTTTGTTAGGTGCCGTCGAGTTGTGTCTGACTCATAGTGACCCTCATAGGGTTTTCAATGGCTGACTGTTTCGGGACTGCCTTGGGAGCGGGTTGCCATGTCCTTCTCCCTTTTTGTGGTGCTGGGAATCGAACTCGGGACCTCAGAGACTGCAGCACAGCACTCTACCAACTGAGCTAAATCCCAGCAGCACATAAATTTTGCCTCCCTCCAGTGATTGCACCAATCTCCAGGAGCGAGGCAGTGCGAGAGAGGATTGCGGAGCGCAGCTGCGGTCCTCCGTGGGGTGGGAGAGGGGTGCGAGGACGGCCTTTGCCCCGTGGCGCCTTTCAGCAAGGCCCCTCTTCTTCCTGTTTCCTTTCAAGTTCCTAAAGTTTTGTTCTTCTAAGTTGTGAGAGAAAGGAGATTTGTGATTTATTGGAGAAGGTTTTCTGAGAAATCTCCCACGCAGATAGCCAGGAGTTGACCTGTTGGGAAGACAGATGAACCGCGAGAGCCATAAAGATTCCTAAGTGACACTTTTATGAGAGTTATTTCCCGGGGGGTCATCACAGCTGAATTGCAACTGCAAACTCAGGCTGGCACCCGGCAGTCTCTGAAAAACAGCTGCAGAAGATCCAACCTGGGGCCGGGAGCAATGAAGATTTTCATTTCTCCAGGTCACCACAGGACAGACACATTCATCTGACCTCTCAGACGCATAAGGGGCCCAGCATCCTGAGCAGAGGGACAGCACAAAGCTCAATGGGGACAAAACCTCGGGGACAAAGCTCGGTGACACAGTCCTTCCCTTGGGCATCCACACAGCACTCCTGTCACTAGAATCAGTATGCATACTGTAGAC
Organism: Pedetes capensis; assembly: GCA_007922755.1. Classification (NCBI taxonomy): domain Eukaryota; kingdom Metazoa; phylum Chordata; class Mammalia; order Rodentia; family Pedetidae; genus Pedetes; species Pedetes capensis. The sequence continues at coordinate 206,215 of VMDO01001413.1, forward strand.
ATTAATCCTGTGTCACTTTGGTGGGTACACAAGGAAAGTGAAGGGGACACCAAGTCCCCAGTATATTTATGTTATTTTCCTGTCAATATTATAATAAATAATCATTCATTTAGAGTTTAAAACAGCATGAATCTGTGTTTTTGTGGTTCTGTAGGCCAGACGTCCAAGACGGGCCTCACTGAGCTAAAATCACGTTTTGGCAGGGCTGGATCAGCGAGGTGTCAGGCCGACCTGTGACTCGCCCTTTCCAGCTTCTGCAGACCCTGCATTCGCTGGCTGTGCTTCTGCTCCTTCTCAGAGCCAACAGCTGCGCCATCTTGAAATCTCTGGCTCTGCTCTCCTACCTCTCTTTCCTGCTTCTGAAATGCTTGATGCCGCCAGGCCTCCTGGATCGTCCCTGGTCTCAGCTCAGATGACCAGAAAACTTGAGTTCCACCTGCCTGCTGTTGCTTCTCTGCCAGGCACTGGGGCCCATTCACAGCTGTGGGGATGTGGGCAGCCCGTCTTTGAGGCCTTACTCTGCACCCAATCGTGCGATGCGTAAAACGTAGAAAACCCATGGAGGGCCTTGTCCTCTAGAGCGTGTTTCTCTGGAACTTTTGACCGAGAACTCCCTACATTTCTGTTTTCCACAAGCCATTGTCCTCTGTGCCTTCCGAGCACTCACGTTGTGCCCCACAAGGGAGTGGCCTGCGGTGTGCCCCAGGTTTCTTTCTGAGCCACCGCACCTATCCTGCAAACTCCCGTGCGCGTGGCCAGGCAATGACCACGCTGTCCACATCATTCTCTGAACAACAGGGAAGCAGAGGACACTCAGATTAGAGGTGCTCAGAGGGACTCCTCCTGGAGGTGGCTGATGGAGGGTGGCTTTCTGTCACATCACAGTGGCCATAGAAGGGCGCTTGATATTTAATCGGCACCCAGTCATCATGTAAGGAGACGATGTTCCTTTCTGTGGGGCTCAGGGCTGCACCTCCAGTACCTGAAGGCCATGGGTTGCCGAGAAGGCTCTCGGGAAGTCCTTGCTGAATGAAGGACTCAATGGAGGGAGGAAGGAGTGAGGACACTCAGTGAAACGTAACTCTCATTCCCGTCACTCAGACGAGCATCGCCGAGGCATTACGTATATTCGCTGACACAGTCCTGCGAATGTGTATGGTCTGCATAAAGGAGGCCCAGTCAGGCAGCAGGACAGACTGACTGGAGAGAGCCCAGCAGGCCAAGGTTCCTGGGCCTCCACCACACAGTGCCCGCACTCAGAGAGGCGTCTGAGTGAGCAGATGGTGGCTGGACACGGAGAGTTGGGCAGATGGATGGGGGTCATGATGGATCCTCCAACTTCTCACCTGCTTGGCTTAGCACGTGTTCTTGGAAACCAAGACCCACTGATGCTATCGTGAGAAGGGATCAGGAAACAGTCCCAGAAAGTTAGGACTTCCCATGGCAAAGACACCTGGAGCCATACCATCTGGCTGCAGACCCTTCTTACCTAACGAGGAAGCGCAGCCACCGGAACAGACAGAACCGGGCGGTTGGCTTGCAGTGAGGGCATGAGCGATGGCCTCCTCCGTGGTCTGAGCCACGCAGGGGCAGTGGGGCCCAGACACGACACCCAGGATGTGTATCATTGACCATGTGGGCCTAGCGCTGCCGTGGGAAGACACTGGCACCTTCGCAGAGCTCAAATGTCAAGGAATTGAGGAAACATCTTCACGGGCCCACAGGCCCTCCATGTCCCACCGCGCCTCCCTCCGGCAGAGCCTTCTCCTTAGTGCCTCTCAGGGGCAGCCTCTCTCTGCTGGCTCGTAATGTGGACTGATCAAATGAAACGTGGCCACAGCCCCAAGGACCCCAACTATAAATGTGGAGGGCTCCTTTTGAGGATCCGATTGGCCGCCTTGTTAAGTTGTGGCTCCAGGGAGCCCCTCGCTGGGGCATTTGTGGGTGGGAGTTTTAGTAATGTGCACTCAGGGGGAAGCACCCAAGATCTGTGGATCTGTGACTCCGTCCATTCCTCATGACAACGTTGAAGAAATGCCCTACCTGCAAGGTGGCCACTTGGGCCCCGGGGAGATGACAATTGTGTTAAGCAGATTTACCAGCTCTGCCTGACTCACAGCCTCCACTCTGGGCAGAGGGAAAACTCAGAGTCCTGGGAAGGTGACAGAAAGTGGACCACGCGTGTGGACTCCATTCAGGACCACATAGCGAGAGCAGCCTCTTTTATTGTTAGAATTTCATGTTGGAGATCCGGGCGCAGTGACACACACCTATCATCCCAGCGGCTTGGGAGGCAGAGGCAGGAGGATCACAAGTTCGAGACCAGAGGCAGTCTGTGTAACTTAGTGAGACCCTGTCTCAGAAAAAAAGTAAATAATGGGTTGGGGGTGCAGCTCAGTCGTCCAGCACTTGCAGAGCATGCAAGCGTGAGGCCCTGGGTCCAACCCCCAAAATTAAAAAAAATAAAAAAGAATTTCATGTTGGAGCCTGAAACCAAAACACTGATGGAGGAGGCCACTTACCTTTCCAAGAGAATGGTGACCTTCAAAGTTCTTTTTCCAGGGGGAAGAAATTTAATTTCATCTTGTCTTCACATATTTGTCCATGTTAGATTACATTAAATGAGTTATTTTTAATCATTGCTCATAAATCACAGCAAGGGTACGCCCCAAGGCACAAAACATTTGCATAAAAATATTAATTGCCACTATCTTTGCTCCTGGGTTCATGGGAAATTAGATTGAACACTCAGGGCTCAGGGTGCGCATAGAGGACGGAGTGAGGATGGGGGAGCAAAAGGCCCTGTTCAGCTTCCTCGTCCTCACCCGACAACCCCTGTCCACTCCCCAAAGTGACTCAGGGCTTCAGGATTCTCTTCAGATGCCTCCTCCGCAAAGCCCGCCGAGATTCCTCCCCACCAAATGCTGTGTTCCTCTTCTGTCACCTTGGAGCTGTGATCCAGTCTTTCAGGAACCTTGACTGTTCCTCCTGGCTCAGGCACCACCCGTGGACATGTCCCCAGAGCACCAGGAGGCCCTGCCCATCACATGCAATGCACACAGCTCCTTCTGGGAGACAGAACAGCAGAAAAGTCTTTGCCTCCCCCACAGGCTTGGCTTCTGATCAGTGCGTCCTGAAGGCAGACCCGGAACAAGCATGGGGGGCACTGCACACGCTTCTCAGGCCAAGCTCCCCTCAGGTATGTGGGCTGTTTCCCTCTTTTCACACCCGCTTCCCGCTGCTCCTTCCTGCCTCTCAGCTGCACCTGGACTCCGCCCGTCCTGCATTCCACTCTCTTCCTCTACTCATGCTGGGTCGTGTCTTTGCACAGGATGCCTCGCTCTTGCTCTTCCGTTGGTGACCACAGCTCCCATGAGGCCCCTGCTCCTGTCCTGGCTCCCTTCAGCCTCTCTGAGGCTCCTGCGCCCAGCCTGGGTCAGAGCAGCCCACGCCAGGCTCCTGCCGTCTGCCCCAGTCACAGTCATCGCACGCTTCTCCCTCCACACCCCTTCCTTCAGCCGTCATTCGCTGGCTGGGCAAGAACAGCGCCACTCTGGGTGCCAAGGACTCTGCAGATGGTGACTCTGGGGACAGTGAGCCAGACAAGCCTAGGAGCAGACATTGCCACGGCACGTGGCCAGTACAGGGATGGAGCCTCAAGGGCTTGGGACGGCTTTTGCCCCAAGGGGGTCCTTAACATCTAGTCATCCGTGCTCCTTAATGCATGAGGACTTCATTGATGAGGGCCCCCAGCCTCAGCTCTGTTCCCCAGAATCCGTGTTGGGCACTGGGGCACCCAGTTCCCCATCAATATCCGGGGACTCTCCCTGAGACTTCAGAAACCTTCAGCACTGGACACTGGGCACTGGGTACTGGGGCTCCTGGTTCTCCATTAACATCCAGGTACTCTGAGTCTTCAGAAATCTCCAGCACTGGGCACTGGGGCTCCTGGTTCTCCATTAACATCCAGGTACTCTGAGTCTTCAGAAATCTCCAGCACTGGGCACTGGGCACTGGGGCACCCGGTTCTCCATTAACATCCAGGTACTCTGAGTCTTCAGAAACCTCCAGCACTGGGCACTGGGCACT